>JAQOOF010000068.1:0-105754 GCA_029931835.1 Etheostoma nigrum | reverse complement strand
ATCTTTCCTTCATGTCTGACAACCCCCACTGAGATGGAGTCCTCACACACCTCTGACGCCACATACTGGTCCACCTTAAAACCCAGGTCCCTCAGAACCAGGTAGCCTGGAAACACATTTTGAATTACAACCTGCTGCGTTGTGGATGAACAAAACATGAATCCCTGTCTGTTTCTTTTTATTCACACGTGTCCTCACCAGTAGCAATACCGTCAAACAGGGAGAGGACTCTGATTGGTCGTCTCTGCTCTGCAGGGACTGCTGGGTAAATCTTTGGTTTCTCCTGGAAGATAAACAGCACAAGTTGCAACGAAATTAGGACAAATATGTTTCAGGCATCTAGGAGGGTCGTTGTCATCATCTGGGCAGCTCGACCATACATTGTGTCTGCTTTTGATCAAAAGATATTGTTCTCAAATGTCAGCGTCAGACATATTGCTGGAAGAATGATAAACTGCTTTGATGATTCCCTTCAAAATTCCTACAGGTCCCCAGGTAACACTCGTCCCCTATTCGCCAGGTACTTTTTGAAAGTGCCTGCTCTTTTCCAATTACGAGTCTCAGATGGTTCTGTGTTAAACCATCAGTCAGGTCACCTCTTTCTCTGTCTTCTACAAACTGAAAGTCTCACAAAGTTAGCATTTCTGCAGGGTTGTTGTGCTGGATTTGGTTGTTCAGGTGTTGTTTTTATTTAGTTGACTTCCTGTATGCTGCTGATGCAACCCACCCCCATTACGGCAATACTCCTATTCAGATCATTCAACTTTTGCCAAATCTTCTACAAAAACACAAAGTGACTCACAAACTCCTGTCCGTTGTCGTTGGCAAAGAACTCCTGCAGCTTGAGGCTCCAGTCATGCCGTTGCTTCAGGACGCCGTACTGCATCAGCGGCTGGCACATGTAGCATCGCCACGGGTCCAGATAGCGAGCATTGTTAGACGCCCCGGGATCGACCAGGATGTCCAGGCAGTCCACGCAGAAACACCTGGAGGGATGAGAGGAGGATGGGAACGGACAGAGAATCACATCAATGGAGGAGCAGTTCGTGTGTGTGGGTATGTTTTTGTGTGTGTGTGTGTGTGTGTGTGTGTGTGTGTGTGTGCGTGTGTCCGACCTGCAGCAGTTGGCGTTGCCACAGAGCAAAACCTCTCGACCTCCACAGCAGATGGTGCAGTAGGACTGGTAACCGTCATCGTCGTACATGTAGGACATCTCCAGGTACACGTCCTGAACACACACACACACACACACACGTGTTCAGGTGCAACTACCACATGCTCTATGTGCAATTTTGACTTTTTCAGGGTTCGTATAGCTTTTTAAGAGTAAAATTCAAGCACTTTCAAGGTACTTGAACCAAAAATTATCTAGACTTTTAAAGCCTTTATCACCATATCTAGGGATTCATTTAAAACATTACTTCTTGAGTAAAAAGTTAAAAAAGACGTTATTTAAATGTCTATTTCATATTGAAATTGTTAGTACATTAAAATAGAGCTGAGTAACAAACCAGCAAAGAGACACAAACATCTTTCCTCAGCATCTTCACTAACTTTAACTAAGAGGGATTTGGACCGATCTTCTTATTTAAAGTCAAGCAATTTATTACATAAGAATATTCCAATTCAAACACATTCCTGACCTTCAAAATATAATGGTTCAAATGAAAGCATTTTCCAAACTTACAAGACTTTGTACGAGCCTTGCCTGTTAAAGCGAGAAACCTCAAAGATGTCTGTATGTCTGTATTTCATTTAGAGTAAGTGTCCTGATACCCTGAGGTCCTGGTCCTGATACCAGAGCTCTGGGAGTGGAGCACCTAAATGAAATGAAGCCATTATCACTTCTACTGGTGACCCTGAGTGTTTCCCCCTGTGACATGTCAACATGTGGGCCAAGGTCCCTGAATGCACCACAAACATTATCAACATGGGCAGAAGGCGCCATGAAAATGAAAATGTAACACTAATTCACATTCACATAATTCAATGAGACAAGCTGCTGATTCTGAAAAACTCATTGGAGCCTTACCCTGAACCCAACAATAAGTCCGCCATTTTGAATTGAAAATTCGAAATTAGTGCGATTTTGGCCATTTCAACATGTCGTACTTTAACAAACTCCTAAAGATTTCATCCTATCAACTTCAAACTTGGTCTGTGTCCTCTTAAGACGTTAAAGATTAAAAGCTATCAAAAGAAAAACTTTTCGTCATAGGGCATAACCGTGGCGGGGCGGCCATTTTGTGCGTTTTGCCATCGAAACAGGAAGTGGGTGTAACTCGAGTGTACATAGTCCAATTGGCTCAAAACTTTTCAGGATTCATAAGTGTCCGCCCCTGACGACATATACACGCCAATATTGGCTCAAAGTCAAAACGCCCCCCAGGTGGCAACAGGAAGTAGGCCTAAAAGACAAGGTGCTATACTTTAACAAACTCCTCCAAGAGCTTTCATCAGATCGACTTCAAATTCAGTCTGTGTCATCTAAAGACCTTAACGATAAAAACTTATTAAAAGAAAAACCTTTGGTCAAACGGTGTGGGCATGGCATGGCGGCCATTTTGAGTGTTTATTGATGAACTTGTGTATATTTTCCAATTTGACCGAAATTTCTCACGATTGACAAAAGTCCAGGCCTGAGGACATCTACAGGCCAAAGTGACTTTTGGTTATAGCGCCCCCTCCGCAAGCAACAGGAAATCAGCCTTATATGAAACATCATCCGATTTACATGAACCTTATAATGTGTGGTTTACATGTGATACTGAGCCGACCCCTATAATCTAGCCACACCCACTTACTCATGCCACGCCCCCTTTAATAACATTGAAATGTAGGGGTCTAAGGTAGTCTTGTTTAAGGTGTTATTGAACTCAGCAGAGTTCCTTCTTCATTCATGATGGTTTGGCTCGCCCCCTATCCATAAGCCACGCCTACTTTCATAACTGGTGACCCGTTTAAGGTAAAATCTTGTGTGAGGTATCAATGAACTCAGCAGAAATATTCTTTTTTATTGGTAAAGGTTTGCCGTGACCCTTATGATTTGGCCACGCCCCCTTTCACAGCTAAATGAGCTAAACTTTATGACGTAGAGTCTTGTGTGAGGTATCGGTAAGCTCAGCAGGGAGTTCCCTTTTCATTGGTGATGATTTGCAGTGCCTGAGTGCCGCGCAAATGCACGGTCGCAAGGATGCACGCAGAGGAGCGAGGACCCGTCCAACGCTGCTTGCAGCTTTTATTTTGTTGTTTCTGCTCTACCTTGCATGTTTGGCACAGGCCTCCTTCAAACAGCGGGTGGAAGGTTGCTGTTCTCGTCTTTCCACAAGAGAGACAGAACTCTGCCAAAACAAACACACAAAATCAATGAACAGTAGAAAAAGTGCATGACAAGTTCACTACAAGTAAGCATAAGTTAATGTAGTTATTTTTTGCATATTTAAACATAACATGGAATTCAGAAAACTGAATTGAAGAAATTGTGTGATATTAATGAATGTCGGTTACATTCAAGCCATTACCAAATGCTACAAAGCTAATTAAGTCTATCAGCTCCATACAACTCTCTCTGGATTTCTGAGTGTGACTATGTTCACAAGATTGTGGCGTTTGGCAACTTCATCGCGCAGATAATGACCTCTTCTGAGTGACGCTAAAAGGAATTTGCGTGAACTCGTTGCTATGGCCTTCATTTTGACAGCCTAGTTAAAACATTGACCTTATTCACCATCAGGCACACAGAAACACGCAATGTGAAAGAGTCTTTACCTTCTATACTTCTTTTATTCTTCAGAACTTCATTCACTATTTGTTCTGAGAGGAAAAGAACAATGTTAAAAAGCATTAAAACACAAGCACATCAGGATAAGGAGCAAAGAGCCTGGAACATTGGGGAATTGGGATTCCATCTGACTTCTAACTAGAAGCCTCATTAGAAGATTGTAACTGGATTTTTTATGCCATATTTATTTAATTTACTGATATTTTGTTTGATTGTTTTAACTACTACTGCACTTTTTGTCTGCTCAGCCTGTACATTGTACTTTTTGTCACATTCCTTGTGACCAGGATAACTCATGCTTTGATTGAAAATGTTAGTTCACTATTTGACCTTCTCGTCTTATTTGTCTTCTGTAAGCTGTGTCATATGAGTTATTGTTTGTCATATTTGCAAATGAAAACCTAAACTACAGAAAACACAAACACATTTTCACTATGCAGGCAAACTCAAATGAATGCCCCTTTCTATTCTACACTACCAATAAAAATTTATTAAAAAAATGTAATAACTAAAAACAAATACCAAACTTAATTTCTTTATCACTATAGTTCCTTTTCATGACTCCATATTAAGAACAAATACTATGACAAATGACATTTTACTACTTAAAAAAAAGAAATATGACTGTTATATTTTATAACAAAATAAAACACAACACAAAGATCACATACCAAATGATAAAAACAAACTCAGAGACCATATTTCCATATTTTATATGATAAATGCAGCATTCTGAGATGTGTATATGTACCTCTGCTGTAGGACTCCTCGTGTGCGGCCTTGCTCTTGCAGACGCTGGCTTTCGGCCGCTTGGCGCTGGGGAAATACTCTGGCAGGGAAACATCGAGGACCTGGTGGTCCAGAGGGTTACTGTCTGCAGGGAGACACCAACACAGACTTTATTCTGTATTATATAAATTATATATTCTTTATTTATTAGACTTTATTCTTCACCCTTGCTGAATGGCACTTTGTTAAGAATGAACAGAATGAACAGCATATGACTAGGGTTGGGTATTGTTTGTATTTTTCCAATACGATGCCGATCCACTTGTTAGTAAGAGCATTAAAATGAGAAAAAATAATGGGACAAAAAGGCATCAGGGGACATTTAGAATAGATAAAAATGTGCCAATAATTGCGATTAATTGCGAGTTAACAATGAAATTAATGTGATTAATCACAATTAAATATTTTAATTGTTTGACAGCACTAATAGATAGATGCTTTATTCATCCGGAGGGAAATATTAGGCATCCAGTAGCTTAGACAACCATAACACAACAAACACACACACATAAAAAAAAAACATTCACAGAAATTTAAAGAGTTAACAATGTGTGATTACAAAGGTCTGGTATGGACTGATCATGTGATGCAATGACCATGATAGGGTGCTATCAAAGAGTGTGTGCAGTAGTGGTAGTAAAAAAGTGAACAGTGCAATAGCTTCTAGCTTTATAATGATAAAAATTATAAATTAACTATGACTATGAAAAGATGAGTGTAGATATAATAGAATTGCTTGACAACAAGAAAAATTATATACTTAAAAAAACAATATATAACAGGCATCAGCTGTTAACTAGCATCATCTACAGTGATGCCTTTAAGGTGTGTTTGGGAGCACCAGTGATGCTTCTGTTGCCTTTAAGGTCTGTTCGGGAGCACCAGTGATGCTTCTGTTGCCTTTAAGGTGTGTTCGGGAGCACCAGTGATGCTTCTGTTGCCTTTAAGGTGTGTTCGGGAGCACCAGTGATGCTTCTGTTGCCTTTAAAGTCTGTTCGGGAGCACCAGTGGTAGGGCTGAACGATGAATCCTTTTTAAATCAAAATCAAAAGATTTTGTACAGAAATGTCTATTTTCAGTTGATTTTTCATTTATTTTGTATAACTTTATTTAACATGATGGTAGAAGGTGTAATATGTAGATGCTGCTGTTGATCACACATTTCAGGTTACAGGAAAGTACTGATATTTTTTCAATGTTCCATGCTTATTAAAAGAAAAACATGTATTGCTGGCAGTTCATATCCATGTTCTCATCCCTGCAGAAGAATATAGAGCAGGTTTGATGGTGCCTCATGTTATTAAAGATTGCATTAAAGTCACCATCATCAAGTGCATTTTAATAATAACTATCTTGCACTAAGTTACTAAGTGCTTTCAAGAGATCTTAAACAGATCCACCGATGTTCAATATGGCTTATTGTGCCTCCCATAGGCATGTTTAATAGGCCTACTTTTTCCAATAGGGCACAGTCACGTTATGGCTCAACTTAACCTTTCACAATAAAAGCCCTAGACATATAACCTACACTGCGTACTGTTTACCAGAGGGAAATAATTTCACTCAGAGTGTTTGGCTAAAAGGAAACTAAATAGTTTACAGTAGCTTAGTGTAAGCTTCTTGACCGTGCTGAAGTCCCTAAACCCCGTCACTCCACTCAGCAGCTGGGAAACAAGACCAGACACGTCTGCTGGTCTGGAGGCGCTGCAGCATTTGTGCTCAAACTGCAGACTCTAGCTAGCCTACTGTACATTCTCATGAATATATATCTTCACCGCTAAATGCTCTCCTCTGCTCCGATCGCTCTTTCCCATCTGCTCACATCGCATCGCCCGTCAGTGATGCAAGCTGACCAAGGCGGGGAAGTTCTGTCAGCTCGACATCCCAGTGTTTTTTTTGTTTTACTGGTTAACGTGATCTAACCAGATGTTTGGCCCTGGGCCCCTTAGAGGCCCTGGGCAACTGCCCAGTTGACCATATAATTAATCCGGCCCAGACCAGAGGGCAGTGCAGGCATTTAAATGGCACCGAAATGAGGCACCGAAATCTGTGTTGTCCTGTATATTATCATGAATACGTATGTTTTATAAGACTGCTGCCCTGCTCACCGGCGCTGTGCGTAGGTTTGAGTCCCTCCTCTCCTTTGGGCAGGAAGCCGTCATTGGCCCAGTCCAGCATGGGCTTGACCTGGTCGTCTAGATTGTCGGACTCACAGGGAGGAAACTTCTTTTCCGCCCGGATGCTGGCCATCTGTAATGAAGAGATGTGACACAATGTGTGACAAAGAGACAGAAGTATTCAGATCCTGTACTGTGAAAATACACCATTACAAGTAAAAGTCCTGCATTTAAGGTGTTATGTAAAAGTACAGAACCATTAAAAGTATGTAGCAGAATGTACTATATATACATATATATATTATTATACAGTGAGCCCTCGTTTTTCACGGGGGTTACATTCCAAATAGAACCCGTGATAGGCGAAATCCGTGAAGTAGTAACCTTTATTTTTTTTACAATTATTATATGATGAAATACTCCATAATACATTGAAACCAAAGAACAAAACCTTTTTACAGGCCCAAGTATTTGTTTAACAAATAAAAGTACTTTATAAACGTTTTTTTTTTACAAATAACTACTGTACTGTAAAATAATAATTTTAATCATCAATACGAACTGAAGGCTTCAAATTGCGGAGATCAGCACCGCAGGTGCCTTTGTCGGTGCGGAACGTTTTGTCGACATTGTGGGTTTTAGAGAAACTTGAAATTGCAAGAGAATTTGCAATTTTTAATTTGGCAAGCTGTTTTATGTACGTGGTTTTAGCCCGTAAGTTACGACTTCAAGTCAGGACTCACGACTTGGTAGCGTTCCAGGCAAAGTCACCACAAGCCCCTCTAGCTAGCGTTAGCTTTAGCTACCGCTAGCTGATACTAGCAATTTCTAGTCGCCGACATATTTTTGGCTTCACTAGTAAACATAACCTGTAGTAGTGCACAATCGTATGAGTATTGTTTTGATTACACTGTGTGGAATTACTTTATGTTGCCTATTTATATCGCTTCTCACGGCGTCTGTACGGCATCAACAGGGGGCGCCATTGTTGTTTATGTGTGTGTGACGTCAAAACTGTAACTGAGAGTACAACAATCTGGTATGAGTTAATGAGTAGTAAGTTATGGGTTGCCTGAAACGCAGGATTAGTTTAGTTATATAGTAGTTTTGAGAGTGTATTTTCTACTTTAGTTTTAGTTTAGTTATATAGTAGTTTTGAGAGTGTATTTTTGGTTTAGTTTTAGTTTTAAAGTAGATTTATGTTGTCAGGGCCAGGTATAATGTAGCTACATATGCATACAACATGGCTAGAGAATAGCCAGGGTGTTTAAAGTTGAATCTTTGCTCTATTTTAGTGTCCGATGTGAAGCGTATGGCACCGTGCTTACCTCCAGTGCTTGGAAGATAGCCCTGCGGTACGACGCCAGCTTGGTGTACGAAGCCTGGCTGAAGAACTTGGGGAAGGCGGTGATGGAGTCCAGTTTGTCTGCAGAAACCTGGAGAGAGAAAACACTGTGACATCAAACAAAGCATGACATGTGCAACTATTGTTTGATTTCCATCTCCCTCCCTCTTTCAACCTGTCTGTCTTTTCTTATTCCTTCCTCACCTCAGAGAACTTGCCGTCTCCAAACCACTGCAACCACCTCATGCCATGGGTGGCCTGTCGCTTGCCGGTGGCGCGCCACGTCACCACAATGCCGGGCCACCAGGAGAAGCCCTTGATTTTCCCCCACACCAGCTCGCCGATGCCAAAACCCTTGTTGTCCTGGATGGAGAAGAGGATCGGGTCACGACAAGAACTTTGTACTATGACAGAGCTAGCAAAATATCAGCAATTTCGCAATATTTTACACAGGAAAATGTCACCAGTAAAACGGCAATGTTTGTATGCAAAGTTTGAGTTTAGGGCGCCTGGGTGGCTAATGTGGTAGAGCGTGCACCCATATGTAGAGGCCGAGTCCCCGACGCAGCGGCACGTTGCGGCATGTCATTCCCCCTCTCTCCCCTTTCATGTCTACGCTGTCCTGTCACAAGCAAAGGCCTTAAAAATGCCCAAAGAATTATCTTAACCCTTGTATTGTCTTCCCGTCGATCGTGCAACTTTTTTCTATTTTTCTGGATCAAAATTAAAAATGATTTATTATGAATTAGTCATTTTTTTAAAGACACTTTTGTCACTTTCTCCAAGTTTTTTGTCACTGTTCCTGATCTTTTTAAAGGTCCCATGGCATGAAAATTTCACTTTATGAGGTTTTTTAACCTTAATATGCGTTCCCCCAGCCTGCCTATGGCCCCCCAGTGGCTAGAAATGGTGATAGGTGTAAACCGAGCCCTGGGTATCCTGTTCTGCCTTTGAGAAAATGAAAGATCAGATGGGCCGATTTGGAATCTTGCCCTAGGTGCCCAAGATTACCTCCCTTTTCCCTGATTTGCCCGCCCAGAGAATATGGCCCACCCATGAGAGAGAGTCATCATGACTTTCAAACGAGCAAAGTGGCAGTTGGTCAAGGCCACAACCCCAGCCCCAACCTTGCCACCCCCCTCTTTAAAAGCTAAAGACTCAGAAACGGCACATACTAAGGAAAGCTCATTGTGGGACTGGCTCTAGTGGCTTTAATTCTGCACCAAGGATGAATTTTGGGAAAGAGACTTCAGATACAGTATTAGGGGACCACTAAGGTCTATATAAAAGAGACTTCAGATACAGTATTAGGGGACCACTAAGGTCTATATAAAAGAGACTTCAGATACAGTATTAGGGGACCACTAAGGTCTATATAAAAGAGACTTCAGATACAGTATTAGGGGACCACTAAGGTCTATATAAAAGAGACTTCAGATACAGTATTAGGGGACCACTAAGGTCTATATAAAGAGACTTCAGATACAGTATTAGGGGACCGCTAAGGTCTATATAAAAGAGACTTCAGATACAGTATTAGGGGACCACTAAGGTCTATATAAAAGAGACTTCAGATACAGTATTAGGGGACCACTAAGGTCTATATAAAAGAGACTTCAGATACAGTATTAGGGGACCACTAAGGTCTATATAAAAGAGACTTCAGATACAGTATTAGGGGACCACTAAGGTCTATATAAAAGACTTCAGATACAGTATTAGGAACCACTAAGGTCTATATAAAAGAGACTTCAGATACAGTATTAGGGGACCACTAAGGTCTATATAAAATCATCCAAAAAACATCATGTCATGGGACCTTTTAAGTTTTTTTTGTTTTTTTAAAACATTTTTGTTACATTTTTGTAGATTTTTTTGTAGTCCTTCTGTAGTCTTCCAAAAATTAAAATGCTCTACAATTTAATAAAACACCCACATTCAATGAAAGTAGTGAAATTGTTATTTATTTCTGGATTTATTTATTTTTGTTCTTTTTCAGTTATGACTGACTGCCAACATAGATAATAAAAGAAAGTTCTTTGGCATTCATTCTCTGTATGTTACAGAGTTTAACAACAACAGCAATCAGAGAACAGCCATACAGGGTTAGCAGCAATCAGCCGTTAAAATCCATTGGATTTGACACAATGATATTGGATCGGTGCTCAGTTATAGGCCGATACACAACTTCAGGTGTCAGGGAAGGAAAAAATAGTATAATCTCTACATTAAAGTGCCGTAAATTGAATGTATAATGGCGTCTGTTACCTCATGCGTTATGTTTTCTTCTCTGTTCTTAGCATAAATGTCCCGATCTATAAAGCACCACAAACATAAACTGCAGAGTGTTTGACATCAGTCTACACCTGTCTGACGACCCATTGTTGTTTGACTTAGCTTACGTATGACCCGGAAACTCCATCATTGACCCATTTCCTTTTTATTTCTCGCTTTCTTTATGTGTGTGCTGCAGGTTTATGAGCAGGTGGGATTTCTATGCTTGCAAACAAATCCCAGTTAAGCCCAGGCTATGCAATCCTTCAGTCTGCCTTAAGAGAAGAAACCCATTAGGCTTTTGTGATGGAGTCTGATTCCTCTAAAGAATACCACGCTCCACGGAGTCTTGGATCGAGTGAAAACACACTGGGACGCATCAACATACACAAAAAAAGCATGTGTATTGTAAGATGGCATGCACACAGACATGAGACATGCAGGAGGAGGACATGCAAACCCACAAACACTACAATGAAACTATTGATACAGAGCAAACACAGACTTGTGTGTGTGTGTGTGTTTGTGTGTGTGTGTGGCCATCTGCACTAACACAAGGCCAGGTGGAGGAGGCTCTGCGGTTTGGGAAAGGAGTTACCCTGCTCCTCTTTCTATCGCTGCCAAACTTCCTCTTCTCCTTTTAAAATATGCTTGACACAGCTGGTTCTCTCCTACATTTCTCTCTCTCTCTCTTTTCTTATCCATTACCATTCTCCAAGGTAGATTTCTGATATATTTCTCTAGGCTGTGTAAGATGACTATATGGTCAAGCAAAAAAATATAAAATATTTTTGATGTACTGTAGATTGGATGAAATGTGCAGGAAAATGTAACACAGCTGAAAATCTGATAGGACCGAGCATAAGACTTCCCTTGTTTGAGGAGTGTGGGTAAACTCCTCAAACCAAATCATTTCTTTGCCTCTTTGTCTTATGGTTTAGGAGTTTGTACCAAACATTATTGAAGATGCACAAGTAAATTAGTTCTTTCTGTCCTGGCTGAACTTAAGTTCTACTAACTCCACCAAATAGAAGATAATACACATTAAAACAGAATATCAGAATATTATGCAGGTCTACATGACCGGGGTTGTGTTTAAAAATTCCATATTTATTAGGATTGATTTAAACACACTGTATCTGCATTTTAAGACACATTCAGCATGTGCAGGCATCCAGTTTCTGTTTCTTTGTACCATCATTTTTAGAAAATCTTCCATCTGCCCCTAAGGATAGATTCAAGCTGTTATCAGATTCTCTCCCCTCCATCCTTCCTCCTCCAAACACACATCTCTCTCACTCGTCTTACATTGTACTCCGGCTGGATCTCGGAGCTAGACGAGGTGCTGATGCTCTGGGCCGAGTCCTTGGAGTCTTGTTCCATCAACTCCAGACGGGGGGCCTCGGGGACCCTGCCGGACACAGCCACGGCCACAGCCAACCGAGGAGCACCACCACCCCCACCGCACTGGCGGAGAGAGGAAGAGATAAAGAGAGAAATGAAGAGGGAGGTTAATTGAACTCACACGATAATTTGTGTGAGAGCAAAATTTGTTTTATATCTCATCATCTCTCTTTCATACTTCACCTCAGGACAGACTGTACACACACACACACTACTCAGAATTAGGCCTGAATAAGAATAAGAATAAACTCAAATAAGAGAGAATAATTAGTTGATTCTAATGTGTTTACCAGTAACATGCTGTGCTCCTGTTTGCGGCTCTGCCTGCGAGGTTTGTTGTGTGTGTGCCGCGTCAGACCGGCCTGGAAGATGGTCCTGGGTCGAGGCGTCTGTCTCAAACTCAACTGAGACGCTCCCAAAGTCTTGTCCTGGAAAACACACTCAGTGGATTAAATGTCACATTTCCCCAAAGATTTATAAACACAGTTTCCCCAAAATCAAGCGCATGTTTGTGTTCATACCTTGCTGTAGGAGTCCCAGGTAGCTTCCTCCTCCTCTGACCTCTTCCTGCTCCTCTTCCTGCTTCCCCCTGAACACTGGTTACCATCTGAGAAGAGTCCACAGGAGATTAACAGAAGGCTTGACAGATGGGTAAAGAAACCCAATATTTCCAAGAGATAACGTGACAGTAATGGAGCACGTTGGACTTAAAAATTAAACGATGCATTTGGGGTTAGAGTACTAAATTTCAGCCTGAAAGCGATCAGTTTATTCCAGAGAAAGCAGCAGGTCAGTGATCCGAAACATCCAGGCTAAGGGCCTTTCTTAATCTGCATTCCTGTATGGACTTGTATCCTCCCTGTGAAACTTCATTTATCATCAATTATCATGACATGACTTGCATTATCATGACATGACTTGCATTACAGTAAAGTGATGTCATTTTTTGAACTTACCAGACTGTTCTAGCTCTTCTATTATTTACCTTTACCCACCTAGTCATTATATCTAGATTACTGAAGATTATTTATCTAAAATCTCATTGTAAAGATATTTTGTGAAAGCACCAATTGTCAACCCTATAATATTGCCACAAGTTCAGTTCCCAACTGCCATTTCCATTTTCCCAATCATACAGTAGTTCTAAATTGCATTTTCCCTTTCCAGAAAGCGTCCGATGACTTAATATTAGTTAAGAATAATAATGGCAATAAATACAAAATGCTGCAGTACAGAGACGACATAAAAGACATGTTTAAATACTTGTTGAATTACAGTACACTTTGGAGGTGTGTATGCACCTTGAGGTGAGGCGGCATCTCCGTTCTGCTTGGGGCTGAAGGGGGAGGGCGGTTCAGCCGCGGTCAGAGGGCTGTTCTCATTAATCAGCTCCACGCCACTGTCATTCTCTGATAGGCCCTCAGCTGGAGCCGTGTCTCCATTAACCGGTGCCTGAGAAGAGAGGAAGACTTCAATATAACCAGCCTGACTGTTACTGTCAAGCTGTACATTCTATGCATTAACCCCTGGTCCAAACGCTAAGTGTAAAAGTGTGTTACAATATTTATGTTTTACATGACGTCTAGAAACTAAGTGACAATACACTCCACATCACAGACAGGTCAACAAGGTGGAGTCAGGCTGAGGAGGAGAGACTAGGTGGAGTCAGGCTGAGGAGTCAGGCTGAGGAGGAGAGACTAGGTGAAGTCAGGCTGAGGAGAAGAGACTAGGTTGACCAGGCTGAGGAGGAGAGACTAGGTTGACCAGGCTGAGGAGGAGAGACTAGGTTGACCAGGCTGAGGAGGAGAGACTAGGTTGACCAGGCTAAGGAGGAGAGACTAGGTCGAGTCAGGCTGAGGAGGTGAGACTAGGTTGACCAGGCTAAGGAGGAGAGACTAGGTCGAGTCAGGCTGAGGAGGTGAGACTAGGTTGACCAGGCTGAGGAGGAGAGATTAGGTCGACCAGGCTGAGGAGGAGAGACTAGGTTGACCAGGCTGAGGAGGAGAGACTAGGTTGTCCAGGCTGAGGAGGAGAGACTAGGTTGTCCAGGCTGAGGAGGAGAGACTAGGTTGACCAGGCTGAGGAGGAGAGACTAGGTTGTCCAGGCTGAGGAGAAGAGACTAGGTTGACCAGGCTGAGGAGGAGAGACTAGGTTGACCAGGCTGAGGAGGAGAGACTAGGTCGAGTCAGGCTGAGGAGGAGAGACTAGGTTGACCAGGCTGAGGAGGAGAGATTAGGTTGACCAGGCTGAGGAGGAGAGACTAGGTTGACCAGGCTGAGGAGGAGAGATTAGGTTGACCAGGCTGAGGAGGAGAGATTAGGTTGACCAGGCTGAGGAGGAGAGACTAGGTTGACCAGGCTGAGGAGGAGAGACTAGGTTGACCAGGCTGAGGAGGAGAGATTAGGTCGACCAGGCTAAGGAGGAGAGACTAAGTTGAGTCAGGCTGAGGAGGAGAGACTAGATTGACTAGGCTGAGGAGAAGAGATTAGGTCAAGCAGGCTGAGGAGAAGAGATTAGGTCAAGTCAGGCTAAAGAGGAGAGACTAGGTAGGCAATGCCGATACGATAAATCCGGAAATGCCTAACATCGGCCGATAATATCGTTTGGCCAATAAATAATAATAAAGTAAAAGCATTGCTGCTGGGTGAACAGAAAAGGATTAATAAATCTGGTCTTTTAGCCTGGTCAGGAGCAGAATAAATCTCCACGGTAACTTATCTGCCTCTGCTTTCATGACGCCGAGTCTAGGCTAAATTAAGCTAGGATACCTGGGAAATCCCGGCCTAATCTATCTATCTAGGTTTTGTGAAATAGCCCTGGTATTAGTAGTTTGGGTTTGTGCATCTTGGGAAACTCTCTTCCATTCATCTTTAGAGAGCTCTACATCCAGCTCTGTAAACTAAACTGATCATGTTTTATCTGAAGATTCTTTTACCACTATCTTGTATAATGAGGAGACCTGACTGCATAAATTGTCTGTAAATCGTCAAAGCTATAAAGTAGAAGTTCTTATTATACATATCCATAACTTTGCTAATCCCTCTTTCTGCCCAAAATTTAAAGCCAGTGTCACTTTTGCCTTGGGAAAATCTACGGTTTCACCACATAAAGCCCCATATAACTGTGATATAAAGTGTGATTAAACTTTACACCAGACTCGTATTGGATTTTTGGTTAACATTTGACCCTGCATTTTTTTCTATAGTGACCCAGTGTATTGTAGAATTGTCTAAGAACCAGAAGATGCTACTCTCTGGATCTGGGCTGCCCAATAATACCAGAGGAAGTTTGGAACTTGGAGTCCTCCTTTCATATTTCAAGTAAAGTAGGGTGAGTCTAAGCCTTGGATTTCTGTTATTATAAATAAAATTAGTTATAATTTCTTTCAATTTAGCAAATAGTTTAGATGGCTTAGATGGGGCTTTAGGTGAACGTTTAAGTATTATTTTTTATTTTTTTCACAATGTGGTATTGACTTTGGTATAGAGTATTGTGTACCTTTGGTGGTATTGGTACCAACTACTAGAATTTTTGGTATTGTTACATCCCTGATAGTAACACACACGTGTATAGGACTTTATATATTGCCCCTCCATTGCTGACTTGGTTGAAAACACATTTGAAATGTATCAGCCATTTAATTCTGGCTTAATCAGCTATTAAGGTTTTGTGAAATAACCCTCAGGATGCATCAAGTCCACAATATATAAAAGGTAAACACCAGAGGCTGAGCTGGTATGCGGCCTGCTATTTCCTGTAGTTCTATAACCACAAACTATCAGCTGACATGCACAACGCTGAGCTATGTTTGCAACTCGAGACGCAATGGACGATCGCTCTGCAAGAAGCCTTTGACGGCTTTTCACCTGGATCACTTGTTTGCAAAAACCTCTTGGAGAAATTCCAATACCAGCATATTGTACAGCTTATTGTACCAGCGAGAACATTGTCTACTTTTACTGCTTCACTGATAACATATAGCACTGGGTTTAAGGTTCTGCGCATAACATCTGACACAGAGCATTTTGTTCAAGCTACGTCTTGCAAGCAATGGTGAAAAATGACAGGAAGCATCTGTCTTTTTGTTGAGCAAACAAAAGGTATGCAAACAGAGGTGATAAGACAAATTACTTCAAAGCTAAAGCTCCCGGGCTGAATGTGTTTTTGCAACATGGAGCGGAACCTTACCTTCTCTCAGGGCATTATTTTCATTAATTAACTTTCTAGCTCTGCTGCTTTAAAAGGTGCCAAAAACCAACATCAACGCTGTGATGGAGTAAATATATATCTAAAGACATTAACATGTTGGAGACCGTCAGGCGCACCAGCGAGTCCACCTGGGGTGAACCCTAAGTACAAGAATAACACAGCAGATGAAGGATCTGTGAGTCAGCACAGGTAGCCTAAAGGTGACAGTTTATCTCTGCATCGCTTTATTTCTCACCTCATAGGAAGCGAATACAAGGCGCCGTGTGAACCTGCCGGGTGCGTTTTGGTTGCAACCGTGCGCGTCTTAGCTCTTGTTCAGACTTGAACCTGCGGCATCCCACTTAAAAAATACTGATTCAACCTAATGCCCGTTCAGATAAGAAAAAGACTTAATTAAAAAATTAGGAAAAATACAACCTACTTTAAAATAGCCCCAGATAATCACATACCCTTCACCATACCTAGAGATTGGCATGGTTTTATTTCAGTTAGCTTAATAGCTGATAGATTTGAGATTTTATCCTATGGTAAATACCCCATCCCAATCTCTAGATATGGTGAAGGGTATGTGATGTATGTAAAGGCCAAGGGAACTTTATCAGGATGCATAGTATCCTGATCCATTAAATAACTGGCCTTTAATAATAATAATAACAACATCTGCCTGCCTCTATGGGAATTTAACATGGGGGGTGTATACTCATGCCCCCTGTATTTTAAGGAAGAACATTTATTTATTTACAATACATTATTCATTCACAAAGAAAATTGGTGTCCTTAAAGTTTGGATTTTCCCAAATTTGGTAATTAAGGCAATAACATTAATTTCCAGAAGATTTTTTTATTCCTCCTTTTAGTCAACTTAAGCAGGGGTTCCTATACTCATGAGCAGCACTGTATGTTTTTCCTGGGTGGAGATAGAGTTTAGACAATAATATCTCCACAGTGGCTGAACAGATTTTTACATTCAACCTGCGTTTGAAATGTCCATCTCCCTTCATTCTTTTGCTGCTTTTTACTGCGGCGCCCTTACCAAACTCTAGAGACACACATACCCTGGGAACATAGGGGGCTGATCCCTATGTGGGCAACAGCTACTGTTGCATTAACCCTTTACTACTTTCAAACTATTCTTTTCTCACGTAAATCTGTTCTGGTGTGCTGCTAAAACCATAATACCTTGGTGTTAAATGAATAAGTTAGAATATGACAATAAGCATAGTGTTTTCTCACTTTTAATTGAACAAAGATTGCTGTTTATCCTTTGCCAGTCTCGATGCTAAGCTATACAAACTTTAAAGATCATTTTTTGGCCATTTTTAGGCCTTTATTGACAGGACAGCTGAAGACATGATATGGGAGGGGAAGGGATGACATGCAGGTCGGAGTCGAACCCGCAGCTGCCGCGACAAGTAGTAAACCTCTATATATGGGCACCCACTCTACCAGCTGACACAGATTACATTACAGTGCTAAAAATCTTATAAATCTCAAGAACAGGTTTCTAAATATGTAATAAGTATCATTAAAATAATATGTTAGCCAGCGGATTTTTGTATGATAAAGTAGGATTTTAGTTTTTGTTTTACAAATAATGGTGATTTGGTGCAAAAGAGACAAAGGGGAGAGACGGAGCAGCTGTGAAACAGATGGAAATTTGTGAGATTGTGCTGACTTTTTAGGGAAAGTCACAGCTACGCTTATCTGAGGCTGTTTGTGATTGTTAAACGTCGTAAAACAGGAAAAGCATGTGGTGTGGTGGTCGCGATGCCAGATTTCCCCTGTTATAAATGAACTTGGTGAACTTGAGCAGAAAGTGTGTGCTCAAGATGGTCGAGTGTGAGAAAGGAATGAGAGAGAGGGAGAGAGACTAATTTGTTTTATCAAAAAATTGTTAAAGGTGAATATGTTCTAGTTTCACACAACCCATCCAGTAAAAGAGAAAATAGAGTATGAAAAGTAATCTACATTTATTCACTTATCTGATGAATCGTCATTTTTATGGATCCCCATTTTGATGTCTTCAAACTTTGTCCAACCAACCGTCCAAAGTACAATTACAAGACATAAGACAGAGAACTGCAGCCCCCCCCCCCCAGCCTATACTACTACACTATATATTTCGTTGCATTCTGCACTCAACCCATTTAGCATTTTTTTTTATTTGATGCTGAACATTGTATTTGTTTCTATTTCTTTATTTAAAGGTGGAGAACTTCCAGATTTAAAAAACTGATTCTTCATTCCTACGAGCTTCTTTTGTTATTGATCCCTGTGTTTACTTTTATTAAGATAAGAAGGTAAGAAGTTAGAAGTTAGCATATGTTTGTGAAAGTCCTCCTCTGGTCGTATTTCAGGAGGACCGGCAGCAGATTTTTTCTAGATGAGGGGGGTTCTGGAGGTGAATGGAGGTGAGCGGTGACTGCAGAGCGAGCAGGTATTACGACTACTGCATAAAGTCCTAATCTGTCCAGATAATGTCCAAGTCTATGAAATAACATGGGTTGGAATGGAAGACAGGGGGCAACAGTGGTTTCAGGCTCCCACTTTGAACGTCATCAGCTGACTGAATGGGCGTCATTACGCCCGTCGATATGAGGCAGACGCCACTCTACCTCCTAGTTTACTCAGTAGGCCACTTTCAGTGCTTTGGATTGAAGGCATCGCCCCTTGATTGACAGGTAGGGGTGATTCTCCAAATCCACGATTCCATTTGACTTTCGAGATCAAGTTCACGATTTGTTTACATTTTTGATTTTCTTTCAACAGTGACAGCAATGCCACAACTAGAGCCGCTAGATGGCCCGATGTTTCTTTACAACAGCAGTTAAGAGTTTCTCAAAAAAAGTGCAATTGAAAGCAGCATTAGTTTACCCAGGTGCACAACGATTCAGTTCAGTCAGAGCCCACACGCTTTACCTTTTGTTGTTTTAAAAAGTCACTCACAGTAAGGCAGTGGCCTTGCTGTCTGCTCAGCTAACGCTACCCTGTGTCTTTAGCTGTATGCCACAAGCTGCTAAGCTACGCTGTGTCTGTGGAAGGTTTTTTCCTCGGGAGTGTACAAGTGGGCGGTAAATAAAATTGCGGGGGAACCGCTGATCCTGAATTCGATTTTAATAGTCAAAATCCAATTGAAATCTTAGTTTTTGATAGATTTAAATGACTGAAGACTAAGATACATTATGATTGCAAATCAAAATGTGAGACATAAAACATCTCTATATTGCGTTGGAGGTCACAGGCTGCGAGTCTCTGCCTCAAACTGAGTTGTATCAGCTCTCACTTAGATAATCTTTGTTCAAAATGAAGTTGAAGTAAATCAGCGAGAGATAAAATGTGAAAGAACATCCATTAAAACTACATATGGAATAGTTCTTTAGAAGAAGCAGACTCTCCTGCCTCAGAGGCACAAATTAATAATCGGTTGAACAAGTTGGGCCAGCTGTCATCAAATTAACTAAGTTTCAGGAAATGTGGTGGTAAAAATGTCATGACCACAGATAAATAGGGATAATAACACGACAGCTCAGGATATATCTATAAATTAAGATTATCCAAAATTCCATCTGTAATATACTTATATTTGAATGGTTGTTGTCATCAGTTTCTTTTGTGATTTTTCCTAATGCTTAGTAATAATAATAATAATAGTAATAATAAGTAGCTAACACTGTGTTTGAATAAGCCTTTGAGGATTTGGAGAGACTCCAAACTGCATCAAATAATAAAATAAGCAATCTGATTTATTCATAAATCTAAAAAGTTAAGGTGGTTTGCGATAGATTTTTGTAATACTAGGTTTTGAATAGCTGATTCTCTTTTGTTCTTACTTTCTTTCTTGTCTAGGGGGTTATTTACTAGACTATGTTTTGGTTACAACCAGTAACCTCCACTGGTCCTGGACCAGGAAATAGTCCGGCACATAACCCCTCAGTAAAACAATGATTTTTCATTCTAACACTTGCTATTTTTGGCAATAATAAAACCAACATATGTAACATACAAATATTAGAGTGGCATATTGCTCGTCTAATCCAGCTCTTGGCAGGAAAGCACATAAGCATTTCCCCAAAGTGTCCTTCAAATTAGGGCCATTTGACATTGTTTCATGCAAAAGAAGTATGACAATTTAGACTAGAGCTGGGCAATATATCAATATTATGTCGATATTGTGATATGAAACTAGATATTGTCTTAGATTTTGGATATCGTTATAAGGCATAAGTGTCTTTCCCTGATTTTAAAGGCTGGATTACAGTAAAGTGATGTCATTTCTGATCTTACATGACTGTAACTGTTCTATTATTTGCCTTTGCCCACCTAGTCATTATATCCACATTACTGATGAATATTTATCTAAAATCTCATTGTGGACTTTTTTTGTAAAAGCTCCAATAGTCAACACTACAATTTTGTTGCTGTATCAATATCGAGGTATTTGGTCAAAAATGATTGTGATATTTGATTTTCTCCATAATGCGCAGCCCTAATTTAGACCCATTTAAAAATGTTCTGAGAAACTGTAGCAACATGAAATCTCTTTTTATCAGTCCAAACCCATCTGCATTTGTCTTTGCAGCAATAGAAAATTAACTGCGAATTAACTTTGGACAGAAGCAAATCCCTTTCTTGTTACCCCTCCTCTCTAATTTTCTCTTTTCAACTCATTTTGTTAAAATCTCTACTCCTCCTGCTCTCTCGGTCCAGACTAAACCAGACCAGGTCTGCTTTTGTAAAAGAAGAGGGGGGACTCCTGTATGCACACAGAGAAAAGAAGCTGAGTTGGCGTCTTTGTTTGCAAATTCTTGGAAAGTAAAAGTGGAAAAACACAACAGAAAGCTGCTAAAATGACTTTTATCTTCTCCTCTCCACAGCTTCACTTTAGAGTTTTTTGTATTGCTTTGGTGCTATTATCGCAAGTATGTAGTAAAACCTCGCAACTCTTAGTAGAAAACTCAAAGCAGATCATCCAAATGGCTGTAATCACACATAACGTATTCTCGTTATTGCTAATTAATTTCACTTAGAGGTAACCGTAAAGGGAAGGGGTGGGAAAAAGAATCCATTCTTAGATGAATCGCGATTCTCTCTAGAACAAGTCGATGCTCGATGCAAATAAGTTAATAATAGATTATTTTGTGTTGATTTTTATTTAAAAGTTATTGTCTCCAGACAAATCAGAAAACAGAGTGACTGACAAAAAATGGAATATTCTGTATATACACATGATCTAATGAGACATACATAAAATAATTAGGCAAAACACATATAGGCTGTTGATCTACTTTATCACATTACCTCTGACCACGTCATGTTTCATGTTCTCCACCTTTAAACATGACTCAGCCTCTGACATGGAAGATCACTGGGAGAGAAGGGGACTTTCACAAGCAGGTTTAAAGGTGCCCTGCCACACCAAACCGTTTTTACTTCCATTTTTGAAATCTGAGGTCCATATGTGTATATTGTATGTGGTGAATGTGAAGATGAACTGCTACCTCCTCTGTCAGCTCTAGCCACTGGCTAAAAATAAGAGGAGAAATCAGGCCAATCACAACCGCTGGTCAGTCTGATGTCATGCAGCCTGAGAACATTATTATTCATGAGCTGGGTAAAGGATGCTGATAGCCAGACTCTCATTGGCTAGCTGTTAGCCAATCAGAGTCAAGCAGCTTAGCTGGTTGAATATTAATGAGAACTGGCCCAAATTGAGCTGAGTCTTCCTGCAGGCTTTCTATACCACGCTAGAATGGTATGAAACAAGGTAACCACGGTAACCAATTTACAGAGTCCATGGTAGGACTTCAGATACAGGTGGCAGGGCACCTTTAAGGCTTAAGCATGTAATGACTACGCAATAAAAAATCAGTAGACTAAACATTTCATTACAACTTGTGTGGGACAAATTCATTTCCTTGTTTCTGATATGAAGACGAGATGCGTGTGAATCCAACAGCTCACATTCACCAACAAAACGTACAGCGAAACATCGAAAATACGTCAGACCGTCCTGCCAACCTGTAACATTTTAACATCAATGTATGCTGTAATGATTTTTCACTCTGAAGGCGCTGAAAGCGGCTGCTGGTTCAATCCTGTCGGCTCTCTGCAGCAGGGTTAGGGTTAGTGGGGGCTGGTGCTTGACTAACGCGCACACACACACACACAAACACACACGGTGGATGCAGAAAAAACAGAGATGAGACGTAGTACAGGATGACCTAAATTGAGCACAGCTACACTCCTTATTGAAAGTAAATGATAAGTTAAAGTCCAATAAATCCTTTATTAAACTGTATGTGTGTCCCAGGCCAGGATAGGAAACTAACTAACAGTAAGGGTTAGGGTAAGTAAAGATCAACAAGCCACTGACAGACATGTCACATAAATTATTATTTTTTGTCTTAAATCCACCAGCTATTTTCATATTATATCAACATTTGCAGCATCCTGAGCCTTTATGGTAAGGTTACTATAGGAAATCTCAGCCCAGATTCGTTTTATTCTCTTCAAAACAGGTTTCCTTTTTATTTTTTAAAGAAAACAACAAAACAAATTGCAACTTTTTTTCTAACTTTCTCTGTGTCCCGCAACTTCATTGCAACAAACATACAAAAAACATCAAAATTTTTATCGCAATTTTTTCAATCAGGCATTTTGGGGCGCAACTGAAAAAAAGGCAGTGAAATCCTGGAGGGACTGATTACCTAATGTGAAAACTGTAATCTGACTTTTACACAACTGTAGCATATTACTTTCAGCACTTCTAACGGCGATTTGATGCATGTGTCATGGTGTGTTACTGGATTAACTGGTAGTTACATAAAACAACTTAACTTAACTTAAAAGATATTATTATGTGGTGTTTTGGTGATGGAACCATATTGTATGTTTTCATGATTTTTTTTAAAAAAAATATTTGACTCAATGAATGTGTGGCAATTAAATACACAATGGTTACAAAGTTTACAAGTGTGTGTGTGAGTTTGGAGTTTTCTACTAAGAGTTGTGAAATTGTACCACATGGTTTCGATAACAGCACCAATGTGGTCTTTTTGTTGTTGTTGTAAATAAGTGGTGTGAAATGGAACGTGACCAGAAAATGGGATTTGATGTTTACTAGGTAGCGGTGTGACTATTATCATCATCATTATCATCCATTAATCTGCCTTCCTGGATATATATTATTCCTCCTCCTCTTTGTGTGTGTGTGTGTGTGTGTGTGTGTGTGTGTGTGTGTGTGTGGTAAAGCAGTGTATAAAGTCTGGCACTGTGCAGATTTTACCGACATGCGTCACACACACACATTCCACACTGAGAAACAGTAGTGTCTGCCCCGCGGCGTCCGACAGCGCTGTCATAACATCTTAGCGAGGCCTAAATGATTGGGACCGTAGGTGTACAGCGATCACGCAGGACGGTTCCAAAACGCTGATTGCAGCAAATCATCATGTAAGTGAGTTTTATGGCTTTAGGAGCGTTAATCTTTCAGCAACCAAAAACAGAGCGAGCCAAGTTTTTGTCCGGGATGCTGCAAGCCTCAACAACAAAGCAAGCTTGCAGAATTTACACAAAACACAGTATTCTTGTCCTTGAATACAACTTAGGACTAGGGCTGCAAAGGGGAAGTTATGCTCTGGAATAATGGAAAAGAAATGTTTGCACAATTTTAATTTCCGACCTTTTTAACAGAGAACGTATTTTGGGGGAAATACATATGCAAAAGTAATACTAAGTCTTATAGCATGTTTTGGTTGAAAAGTGTTAATTTTCAGGACATTTTCCAAGGGAAGTTAAGCTCAGGAATTTTGGAAACTACATTTTTAATTTAATTTTTGTTGTTGTTGTAGAGCGCCTTCTGGTGGACAGACTATGCAACGTCAACACTAACAGGGACGTTGTAGAGCGTCCTCTGGTGGACGGACTATGCAACGCCATCACTAACAGTGATGTTGTAGAGCGTCCTCTGGTGGACAGACTATGCAACGCCAACACTAACAGGGACGTTGTAGAGCGTCCTCTGGTGGACAGACTATGCAACGCCAACACTAACAGGGACGTTGTAGAGAGTCCTCTGGTGGACAGACTATGCAACGGGAACACTAACAGGGACATTGTAGAGCGTCCTCTGGTGGACTGACTATGCACTGCCAACATTCATGACATAGTTAACCGTTTGTTTTTATTTTATTTTTTAAACATTCATATATCGGAATCATTTATTTGTAATTTTAAATGATTCTTATGAATGGATATTTAAAAATACAAAAACAACTTCTTCTTTTTTATTGGCCATTATAAATGCCCCCAGACATTCTGCTGACACCACCATTCACGTTCTGTTTCTGCCCTCAGGCTGCTGCTGAAAGAATGTGTCCTCAGATAGTCATCTACCTAACGTAGCCCTAATTCATGTGGGACCCCCAAGGCTGAACCCCATTCTGCAAGTCCAGTGTGTTCTTCTGCTTGTAAGAAGCAGAATAACACATAACTTGTTTCAGGTCTATTCCTTGTGATTGTAATGTAAATAAGAGTTGTTGTGTATCATACTGTATTATTTACAGGTATTCCACACAGTTTCAAGATCAAAAATTTCGTTATTGCAGTATTCTTTCCAAGTTGTGTAGCCCTAAACTGCATGCCCAGTTAATACATTTCTCTTAATTATCAGTCTGGCTCTGGATTTCAACCAAGTGGAAACAACCCAGATTGCACTATTAGCGAATTTAAGGTACTACCGGTACCTTAAATTCGCTTCCGGTACCCAACGGTACTTTTTTCAGTACTTTTTCTCTGTAATAACAACAAAAATAATTCCAGTTGTGAAAATAATTCCAAATCCTATTTACTTAGAACATGATGTTATTTATTTAAAACATTTTACACAAAACAAAAAATAAAACTCCTCTTAAACCCATCTCTATATTAAATGAAATAATTATTAATTTCTCACTCACTGTAACTTTTATTCTTGTATTTGTATACTATTCTATTGTAGCCTGATTATATTTTCATGACCATTTATAATTGCTCTTTAATGTTTTATGCAAAGCACTTAGAATTGCCTTGCCTTGTTTTTGCCTTGCCAGCCTGTCAGTCATTATCCACGGCATACACCCCCCGTTTTGTCCCCCAGCTTGTCTCAGAGGAAGTGTAACGTTAACAGCACAGCGACCGCGTTGGGCTCGCCATTAATATCATATCGTAACTATACTTGCATCTTATTTATTTACCTTGACCTAAACCAAACTGCAGACGCCGTAGTTTGCATGAGTTTGCTCCTCTGTGTGTGTGTGTGTGTGTGTGTGTGTGTTGTGTGTGTGTGTGTGTGTCAGCACTTTGCTCTCTGTCAACATGCAGTGAGGACAAGTAAGCTCACGCTTATGCGTTCTCAGGTACTGAAATTTGGCAAGAAAATGAAGTGAGATGGGGAGAAAAGACAAGGAAAGCAAATGGCAGAGGGAAGGAAGTGTCCCTCTTAGGAGTGATATATGAGACTTAAAAAGAGGAACAAGTAGTAACGGACACCAGGAGCCTCTGTGTGTGTCTGTGTGTGTGTCTGTGTGTGTGTGCGCATGCACATACTGTATGCCTGCAAGCTATGAAAAAGTGAGAGTGAAAGTCGGTGCGGGTGAGTTAATGTGAAGCAGAGAGGAAAAGTGTGTACGGATTGCGAAAGTGAGTGCGTGAATCAGGAAATGTGTGCGAGTTTGTGTGTGTGTGTGTGGGTGTGCGTGTGTTTTCCTCTTAATAGTCAAACCCATATTCGGAGAACATAAAGAGGCTAGTGTGCTGTGCAAACGTCCGTCCACCCTTCCATCAATCCTTTTTCCTTGCCTCCTTCTTTCCATTTCTGCGTCCATCCTTCTATCTATCCCACATATCCTCTTTGTGTAGATGCAGCTGTCAATGCACACACCATCACAGCCAGCATGCATTCTCAATTAGGCCCATATAATATGCTGGCACTCTTGTCTGGGCACCTGCCTCTGCATTGATACACTCTCTTTTAAAACCACAGCTGGCTCAGAGAGGAGTGTGTGTGAGAGTTTGTGTAAGTGTGTTAATGAGAGGGCTGTGTTTTTTGTAAATGGTTTGGCTTTAAGTAGTAGTTGTAGTACACTATGACCTCTCCTGGCTGTTGTGTGTGTACGTGTGACTCACTGTGGCCGTCATCTTGTTGCTCTCCTCCATGATAGCAGCAGAGTATTTGTTAGAAGGCATCGCTGTCGCGGTCGACTGGTCCAGAGGATGTCCTGACTCCTTTTCAAACCTGGACGACACACAAAACAAAAAAAGCAATCAGAAAACTTGGAGTTGTGGATCCTCAACACAATATCATAGCATCATCTCTGAACGTTTCTCCATGTAACATGTCTGAGGTTACACACACAGCTATAAAAAAGGTGCAAAACACTTCCTTTACTATAGTAAAACTACATTCTCAGAAAGTAATGGAGGTGAAAGCAATGGAAACAGTACATTCATGAGTATTTAGAGATGATGCAGACATCCAGTGTGATGAAGACAAGCAGCTGCATGATGCTGAGAGACGCAGGATCAGTCCCATTATTCCTTCTAACGTACCTTTAGTTGTTTTTCAGTAATTCCATAAATTACTGGAGACTAAATACTATATTGAAGCAAACTGCTGATTATCGTTCCTTCTTGTTTACCTTATGTCAAATTGGTATATTATAAAATCTATATCTTTTCTTTAAAGAAACTATTGAGTAGTGTGAAGTAACTTAAATTACTCAAACTGTAAAGATGAAAAGTTAATATTTTGTGTATTGGTGTTTGATGCTAGTGTCTTTACTCTGAGTGTGTTCTGAATGACTGTGTGTGTGTGTGTGTGTGTGGTTTCAAAAAGTGTAACAGTGTTTATTATATTACAAAAATATAGGCAATAGGCTTGTAAAAAGAAGAAGATTAATTTACTCCAACTCCAACGTGAAGTTAACTATGAACTATGAAGTTGCATTTGACGTTACATGGGAAGTTGGATGTGGTTCTGAAATATAAGCAAATCATAATGCACATTAATAAGCATCTGACTTACTATGAACATTATTTACCCAAACTAAATGTTATACCACCAGCATATAACTAGAAACAATACTACAAATTACATTCATTTTTCTGTAATAATTAACATAAATGTAACATATTGCTCAGCAATAACAGAACACATATCCATAACGGAACAAACAGTGTAATACACCTTTAATAGCTAAGCATGTGGCTTCTGTCTCCTGTCTGATGGCAGGAGTACAGCCCGACCGATATTAGGCATTTCCCGATCTAACAGTATCGTATCAGTATAAATTAATATTTAAAAAATAAAAACGGTGGTATGAGCGTTGGTGTGGCATAGTCTGTCCACCAGAGGGCGCTCTACAACGTCCCTGTTAGTGATGGCGTTGCATAGTCTGTCCACCAGAGGACGATGTGTTTTTGTTCAAAGGACTTTAAGTTTCATATCTTAAGTTTGTATTTTTATATATTTTATTTATCAGAACTTTAATATATTTAGATGTTCTGTTGTAACAATAAAACTAATTATTATCCAATTATTTTAGTTAGAACTCATAAATAACTACAAATAAATAATGTTAAGGAAATCTGTTTATGTTTTGTAACGCATTTCTGGATTTTTTTTTGTATATTTCGGCTGATATATCGGCATATCAAATTTTTAAATAATCAAATATTTGTATCGTATTGGCCTTAAAAATCCTTTATCAGTCGGGCCCTGTTCAGGAGTCTCTGATGAAGCTGGGAAGGATTAAACACAGGGTTTCCACGCCGCAATAAGAATATTTGAAATGCTATTTGAAATATTTTAAACAGGTGACTGTTGGTAGTGCAGGCCGTAATTGGAGTTTTGCACCTGAGGCTTCAGTTAAGCAATTGAAAAAACTGTAAACTGAAGATAATATTTCCATGTTCTGAATGTATCATTGTACAACAACCCAAAAATGTTTAAAAATATCTCTCTAATACCTGCAGTTTAATGACTATATCACAGGTGACACATCATAGCATCTTCAACTGGCCCCTTCTACAAATGTACATACCAAATATGACCAACATTAACAGATACTATAGAAAACACTAACAATGTGAAAGAGGTTTTGAGGGAGAGAGGATGACGCAGACCTCTGCTGTTCTCCATGTGAGTAGGAGCAGATCTGACATGCCCATACAAACCTGAGGTAACAGATACACAAGCCTGTGTGTGTGTGTGTGTGTGTGTGTGTGTGTGTGTGTGTGTGTGTGTGTGTGTGTGTGTGTGTGCATGCATGCGTAAATTTAGGAGAGGTCAAAGACAAAGTGTGGTAAGGTAATCTTTTATTCCCACTAGTCTGAAAAAATACATGGTATGGAGGTAAAATAGCCCAAAACCACAAACTTGCCTAATAACTAATATTATTTATTGTGTCATTTAATGTGTTATGTTTGTGTGTGTGTGTGTGTGTGTGTGTGTGTGTGTGTGCTACGTTACTTATGCCCTGCTATGCAGCGCTACACCTTGTAACGCCCTGCAGAGCTCTGCTATGACATGAATTATTACTACTACTACCATTCTGTTCCATTATCTTTGTTGTGACTGTTATTGCCACTGTTCGTCACCCCCCCCCCCCCAACGGGCCCCGTCAGACACCGCCTACCAAGAGCCTGGGTGTCTTCCAAGAAGGCGTTGGAGGAATTACTAGAATTGTTGGGGCTTTGTTATTGTTATAAATTATAGAGTGGTCTGGACCTGCTCTATCTGTAAATTATAGAGTGGTCTAGACCTGCTCTATCTGTAAATTATAGTGTGGTCTAGACCTGCTCTATCTGTAAATTATAGAGTGGTCTAGACCTACTCTATCTGTAAATTATAGAGTGGTCTAGACGTGCTCTATCTGTGTCTCAAGATAACTTTTGTAATGATTTGATACTAATTGAAAATTGAATTGTGTGTGTGTGTGTTACTAACTAAACTAAATTAGTGAAAGTGTATGTGTTTGTACCTACATTATGTATGCAACACTTCTGCATTCTTCTGTGTGTCCTCAACACTCTTTAGGTCCTCCACGCTGCTGCACAAGAATGCATATTTGTGCATGTGTGTATGGATGTTTAGGTTTATATTTCAAGGAGGTGACAGTTCAGTAGCTTTCTCAAACAAGCCCGTACAGCGAGACCTGCAGACTTCAGATAGACTGTCACTTTTAATTTTACTCACATCAATCTACCTGGGGACGCATAGCAACTAATCCCATAATAACACCGAAAAATATAACCGTAAAAAGAAAGAATGAGTGATTGTGCAGGGGGGAAATTAACAGAAACAATGGTATGTTCAATTCATTCTTGCATACTCAGCACAAGTTAATCCAATCCAAACAATGATCTCACTCACTTCGAAACAGAGTTGGTACAATATGAAGCCTCACAGAGTTAAATCAATTTCTCTGTCTCAGTGTCAACAACAACGTTTTTACACGACTTTTGTTTGAATGCATTACAACGCCCATTATTCTGCCTATCTTCAGGTTCATAATTGTATTTTGAGGTTGTACCAGAATAGGTTGCCATGGTTTCATTTTCTAAAAACACCATATTTTTGTTGTACCGCACATTGCTGCAGATCCTGTTTTCACCATGTGTGTTTACGTCTCTGTTTTAGCTACAGAGTGAGACATCTCACTTGTTTCAGCTATGGTGTGAGACATCTCACTTCTATACTATCTTCGTTTGGAGCTGCACATGCTCAGTAGCTAGGTAAGATCCCATCAGCTACATAACTATTCCTCCAGCTTTGGTCAGTCCGAGGCAAGATTAGCTGGGAGACTTCTTCTAGACGAGGGCCACTTGTAGAATACCTGCAGAACAGGAACAGGAAGTAGTTCTTTTGGAGATTATGGTCAAATGGTTGTAGCAGTGTTTTGCCATTGAGAACAAGCTAGCATGCTACGGTTAGCCACCTCGTCTCGGCTAGTGACGTAGAACAGCTTACACGGAGACTGAAGACAAGAGGACATTCATAAACTGGATCTCACTCAGAACACCATGGATAGCTTTTTCCAAGTTTGTATGCGTGTGGAAGCACCAGAGACACAAAATAACCCCCCCCCCCAAATCCCAGAAAAAGAGATTTTTTTTCATAATGTGGGCACTTTAAGGTAGGTTTCTATTTTCTGGTCATCTGGCAAATAACATAAATAATGCAGAAACTACACTCAGCTAAAGGATTATTAGGAACACCTGTTCAATTTCTCATTAATACAATTATCGAATCAACCAATCACAGGGCAGTTGCTTCAATGCATTTAGGGGTGTGGTCCTGGTCAAGACAATCTCCTGAACTCCAAACTGAATGTCAGAATGGGAAAGAAAGGTGATTTAAGCAATTTTGAGCGTGGCATGGTTGTTGGTGCCAGACGGTCCGGTCTGAGTATTTCACAATCTGCTCAGTTACTGGGATTTTCACGCACAACCATTTCTAGGGTTTACAAAGAATGGTGTGAAAAAGGAGAAACATCCAGTATGCGGCAGTCCTGTGGGCGAAAATGCCTTGTTGATGCTAGAGGTCAGAGGAGAATGGGCCGACTGATTCAAGCTGATAGAAGAGCAACTTTGACTGAAATAACCACTCGTTACAACCGAGGTATGCAGCAAAGCATTTGTGAAGCCACAACATGCACAACCTTGAGGCGGATGGGCTACAACAGCAGAAGACCCCACCGGGTACCACTCATCTCCACTACAAATAGGAAAAAGAGGCTACAATTTGCAAGAGCTCACCAAAATTGGACAGTTGAAGACTGGAAAAATGTTGCTTGGTCTGATGAGTCTCGATTTCTGTTGAGACATTCAGATGATAGAGTCAGAATTTGGCGTAAACAGAATGAGAACATGGATCCATCATGCCTTGTTACCACTGTGCAGCCTGGTGGTGGTGGTGTAATGGTGTGGGGGATGTTTTCTTGGCACACTTTAGGCCCCTTAGTGCCAAGTGGGCATCGTTTAAATGCCACGGCCTACCTGAGCATTGTTTCTGACCATGTCCATCCCTTTATGGCCACCATGTACCCATCCTCTGATGGCTACTTCCAGCAGGATAATGCACCATGTCACAAAGCTCGAATCATTTCAAATTGGTTTCTTGATCATGACAATGAGTTCCCTGGACTAAAATGGCCCCCACAGTCACCAGATCTCAACCCAATAGAGCATCTTTGGGATGTGGTCTCCATAAACTGCAAGATGCTATCCTATCAATATGGGCCAACATTTCTAAAGAATGCTTTCAGCACCTTGTTGAATGCAAGACATCTGAGGACAACATTTTGTGCGAAGCAGTGGAGAGTCTGGCTCCTCCTCACAGCCTTCTGGGATGGGGGGGGGGGGGGCATGCTCTGGTTTAATGGCACTTCTTTAAACCTATCAGAGAGAGGAAACTAGAACATATTCACATTTAACATGCTGACATAAGTTTTACAAATGTGACAAACCGATTAATCGGTTACTAAAATAGTGATTAATTTCATAGTTGACAACTAATCGATTCATCTTTGCAGCTGTGATACACAGGGGGTCAGGGACAGGACGAGTGAGTTTATATGCGGCATGTAAGTACTGAGAAACCTTGAACCTAATGTTCCCACATGGAGGAAATGATGGTGTTCTGTGTGCAGACGTTGGTGCCCTTTGGCATCAATATGAATCTGTGATCAGGGACTCTCCCTTCACCCAGCTGCTCACTACAACAGGATGTCAACTCCCCCCCATTTCCCCACGCGTTTGACCTTTCACCTACTCACTTAACAACTACCTGCTAACTGTCTCTCAGGTCTGGAAGGAAACAAAACATCATGTGGAGACTAGTCTCGCTTTGCCAGACCTTCCTCCACCGCGCAGCAAAAGAGGGTCTGGCTAGTCCACACACCATTCTGGGATGGGAGAAAAACGTGCTCTGGTTTATTGGCATCTCTTTAAACCAATCACAATTGTCATGGGCGGGACTAAGCTCCGGATGGAGCCACGGTGCCTCTGCTAAATAGTCTCAGATAGGAAGTTGTTTTGGTGGAACATGTTTACTTTCAGAAGTAGTTTTAGTCTTCAACAGAAAACTCAGACTGGACAGCCTAGGTTGCTGTCTGGATTTACTCTGCAGAGATCTGAGGACCAGGTAACCATAGTCCTTAGATTGGACAGATAGTCTAGCTAGCTGTCTGGATTTACTCTGCAGAGATCTGAGGACCAGGTAACCATCGTCCTCAGATTGGACAGATAGTCTAGGTAGCTGTCTGGATTTACCCTGCAGAGATCTGAGGACCAGGTAACCATAGTCCTCAGATTGGAGAGATAGTCTAGCTAGCTGTCTGGATTTACCTTGTAGAGATCTGAGGACTAGGTGACCATAGTCCATAGTGGAACATTGTGGATAAAGACTATGTGGCAACAAACCAGGTGAAGTCTGCATGCCTGAGAACAAACCTCCTCAACTATCTACCAATAATTGTTTGGAACTCACCACCTCCTCACTTATGTAATGCACGTGGAAATTGTAATTTCCACGTGCGTGGGTAAAATTTTAAAAATGACTAAAGGCACAAGCAATACCACCGAGAATATCGCTGTAACTGTATTACATTTGTAGCTTTCTGATCCTTTTTTGTCTTAATTTCACACTGCACTGTAACTAGCGATGCAAAGATTAATCCATTACGCTTATATTAATCACCAACAATTTTGATAATCGATTAGTCAAAAATATTCTCTAATGTCAGCGTGTTAAAATAGGGCTTGGCGATGTGGAGGAAATCAGATATCACTATATTCTTGACCAAATACCTCGATATCAATATTGTGGCAACATTCTAGGGTTGACAATTGGTGCTTTAAAAAAATATCTTACATTTTAGATAAAAAATCATCAGCAATGTGGATGTAATGGCTAAGTGGGTAAAGGCCAATAATAGAACAGCTAGAACAGTCAGGTGAGTTCAGGAAATGACATCACTTTACTAGGGTTGTAATCAACCAAAGAAAATCTTGGTTGAAGTCTTGGTAAGTCCTGAAAATTTCGACTAAAGATCGACTTGGGGGCGCAGTACTTGTACTTGTAGGCTATTTGCAGTATATTAAAAGTTTTTGACCTAATTATTTTGCACTGAACTGACACTCGTCTGTCGGCTCTGACAGCACTGCATCAACGCTCTGTGCATGTCCTCGGCTTCGCGGCTGAGACACGACTAGACTATTAATTTAAAGCTTTTACACAAAAGGCACGTCCACTTTAATATATACTGTATATTTTAACATATCTGTGGTCAAGCTCAGTGCCGCGCTGTGTTGTATAGTCCATGCATGATGGTGTGGCGTTCTGGCGCTGGATATTAACAAGTTCTTCAAACCTCAGCCCTCCATAACAGCAATGGGCCTCATATCCTGAGCAATAAAGTCGACAATTCCTTCCGTGATATTATTTGCGTTTGTGATATTATTTTTGTGTTTGGATGATAGAGGCTTAACATCCAGCCTACTCAAAACAGACAGGGCAACCTAACGCAGACAAGTTAGCTTACCGTTTTTTGGTGATATGCCATGTTTGTAGTTGTACTAAACTAAATTAGTGAAAGTGTATGTGTTTGTACCTACATTATGTATGCAACAGTTCTGCATTCTTCTGTGTGTCCTCAACACTCTTTAGGTCCTCCACGCTGCTGCACAAGAATGTATATTTTAATGTGCTTGTGCATGTGTGTATGGATGTTTAGGTTTATATTTCAAGGAGGTGACAGTTCAGTAGCTTTCTCAAACAAGCCCGTACAGCGAGACCTGCAGACTTCAGATAGATGACTGTCCCTTTTAATTTTACTCACATCAATCTACCTGGGGACGCATAGCAACTAATCCCATAATAACACCGAAAAATATAACCGTAAAAAGAAAGAATGAGTGATTGTGCAGGGGGGAAATTAACAGAAACACCGGTATGTTCAATTCATTCTTGCATACTCAGCACAAGTTAATCCAATCCAAACAATGATCACTTAGAAACAGAGTTGGTACAATATGCAGCTTCACAGAGTTAAATCAATTTCTCTGTCTCAGTGTCAACAACAACTTTTTTACACGACTTTTGTTTGAATGCATTACAACACCCATATTCTGCCCATAAATTAAACACTCACAATTAAATAAATATTCAGCAAACCACTAAACCAAGGCTTTCTAGTCCTTTCTTCAATCTGTCTCCGGTGGGTCGGGCTAATCCAAAAAAAGGGGAAAACAAGGGGGGTGTTCTGAAGACAGCCTGTTACCTGTGAAACAGGGATGCTCTGTAAACATCCCCATTAGCAATTAGTGCTTTCCACCCATAAACCATAACGGTCTATGCTTCCACCTGATGAAATTAACACGTCAAAAAATCGACCAATCAGAATTTTGGTCAAGCCAGAACGTATCGACCAATAAATCAACTAGTCGACTGGGAGATTACAGCCCTACACTTTACTGTAATGTTTCACAGATTTTGTGACACAGCACAGGGTTTACATGTTGAACTGAAAACTAAGCAATGTCTGGGGTCTGGATGTTTTTCACATATAAATAAAGAAGACACATACAATCAGTATGCAAGACTTGCAAGGTCTTAATAATGTGAGGAGGATGTTGTGTCAAATCCTTCAGCACTACCAATTTGATTACTCGTATGAAGAACTGCCATTCAGATAAGTTAAACTGGACTTTCTAAAAGTAGCCTAAAACTATTACTGTTAGCTACTTGTGTCTTTTATGGAGCTATTTACCTTATTAAAAGACAACAATGCGGTAAATCTATAATTGATGGGTTTTTCTAAATGTTTTTACAAATAAAGAAAGACATTTTCCAAACTCATGAGTTTTTTTAAACATTAATATCCGTTCCCCCAGCCTGCCTATGCTCCCCCAGTGGCTAGAAATGGTAATAGGTGTAAACCGAGCCCTGGGTATCCTGCTCTGCTTTTGAGAAAATGAAAGCTCAGATGGGCCAATCTGGAATCTTGCTCCTTATGAGGTCATAAGGGGCAATATTACCTCCCCTTTCTCTCCCCCATGAGTGAGAGACATCATGGCTTTCAAATGAGCAAAGTGGCAGTGGGTCAAGACCCCCCCCCCTTCTCCTCCTCAAAAGCTACAGACTCAGAAATGGCACATACTATGGAAAGCTGTAATTCTGCACCAAGGCAGAATTTTGGAAAAGAGACTTCAGATACAGTATTAGGGGACCACTAAGGTCTATATAAAAGAGACTTCAGATACAGTAATAGGGGACCACTAAGGTCTATATAAAAGAGACTTCAGATACAGTATTAGGGGACCACTAAGGTCTATATAAAACAGACTTCAGATACAGTAATAGGGGACCACTAAGCTCTATATAAAAGAGACTACAGATACAGTATTAGGGGACCACTAAGGTCTATATAAAAGAGACTTCAGATACAGTATTAGGGGACCACTAAGGTCTATATAAAAGAGACTTCAGATACAGTATTAAGGACCACTAAGGTCTATATAAAGAGACTTCAGATACAGTATTAGGGACCACTAAGGTCTATATAAAAGAGACTTCAGATACAGTATTAGGGGACCACTAAGGTCTATATAAAAGAGACTTCAGATACAGTCATAGGGGACCACTAAGCTCTATATAAAAGAGACTTCAGATACAGTATTAGGGGACCACTAAGGTCTATATAAAAGATACTTCAGATACAGTATTAGGGGACCACTAAGGTCTATATTAAAGAGACTTCAGATACACCTTTAAGCAAAACCTTCAAAATTACATTGTTGACTCTTGTTCCTGCTGACAATCATGAACCATATTTATACACACATATTTAAGCATTTTATTCCTTTTCTTTCTTTGTTGACTGCCTTTTTTTTAATTTAATTCGGTTGCTTGTTCTATGTGCCATGTGTTAGACTATGTAAAGTTGTACAGTATGTTCCTGTTTATTCTGTAGCCTCTTGGCCAGGTCATGTTTGTAAAGGAGAAGTGGTTCTCAAACAGTTTACCTGGATAAATAAAGGTTAAGTAAAAAAATAAAAAATAAAAAAAATAAAAAAAATAAATTTTGAAGTGGTGGCCCACCATAGCAAAATGGGGTTCTTGTTGTTAAGACAGACCTGCCCCACTGCTAAAAACACTGGATACTATAAATTGAAGTATCTGAATGTACTATTTAAACTATGTCTTATGTCCTTTTTTGGAAGAAAGGAGACTGAAGTTGGGGGGTGCGGTACATCAATTATTCCACTGACTTTTGCTGGAGGGTGAGTGAGGATTGAGTTCCCACCTTTTGAAGCAGAACATTTTAACCATTAAAAATCCTTAATTTCCTCCATTCTGGTGTATTTGTTGCACCTATTTTCTCTGCATCAATGTATGCTGGAAATATCTTTATTTATGTAATAATAGATGACAATTCAAAATATAAAAGTATAATGGAATAGAAAGCATTCTTTTTATTTCTCCTGTAGATCACCTTTTATAATTATCTCTACTGTGCCAGCACACATGTAGGCATAATTTACCTCTTTTAAATATGCATATGGCACCTCTTCACCTTATGGATACACTCATTTCTTTTAATTGTTAATAACCACTGGACTTTAATAGCTCAGGTGTGTTTGAGCAAGATGCTTGCTCATGTTGACAACGTTCTGTACATTGAAAATATAACTTATTCCATCTGTGTGATATTTTGCAAAAAGTAATATAACAAGAATAAAGTCACAATATTTCAGGAAAAAGTCCACCTGCCCTAGTAGTCTGTTGTGATTGCTCTGCTCATATGTAATGTGTGCATTTTCCATTACATGGTACCTGCGACTCTACTCGCCTTTCTTGGTTTTCCGTGATGATAAAAGTCCCTGGTACCTGCTAACAGGTACTTTATTTAGTACTACCTCAGTCGAGGCTCTAAGCGAGCTTAGGCAATACCAAAAGGTGACGTGGGCCTGAACCATAGAATGGAAACTTTGTGTTATGTGCCTACATTTAAAATTACATTCAGGGCTACAGTCAAAACACTGGGGGCTGACGTCGAAATCCATTTTAGCGACAGGTATTGCAATATATCTTAGGCTTGTGTTTCCCTCCTTATTTAATGAGCTTGTTGTTTGAAAATGAGAGAAAACATTCATAAGCAATAATTGTTTGGGCTTTGCATTAAAGTTTTCTTGACTGTTGCTATACAGAAACATGTTTTAGCTTTTAGAAACAGAAGTGAGGATGGAGGGCAGAGTGAGGGGCCCAGGGAAAGGGGACACAAAGTATGGCTGGGGGGGTGGGTGGGTGGGGTTCCACATCAAAGTTGTGTCTGGTGGCAAGAGATTAGGGACCGCATTGCAAGAGGGGATTGTTCACTCCCCAAAGGGTTTTACATGAATGTGTGCGTGTGTGGGGGGGTCAACTCCTCAGGGTCTCTCGCTGGGGGCTGCATTCCTTGTCTGTCATGTACTTTATGGCCCCTTCAGACCCAGATCAGGCCACACACTTTCTACATTGTCAACTTTGTTGCCTATTGTTCATACTGAACAGAAGGCACGCAGGCCTATACAGTATATCATCACTCAGCAGCAGCCTGGACCAACTGCCATTCTCAGACCAGGACTAAATACTACATTACTCATAATAGAATCATGTGTAATAGTTACATGCTTCATTCGTTTGAAGGTTTTTGCAACTAAACCACCACATGCTCAGGTTACACATATACATACTATAACAATATTGATGTATGGAGACGAGAAAGATGGTGATGTACACTAGAGTAGAGGGGGGGGGGCAGAGCACAGGTATCGCATCGGGTTATCGACATGGGCAGATTAACAGAGGTGGGCTTTCAAAAAAAGGTATCACTGTACGAAAAACAATTTGGCATCCAGTAATGCTGTGTGGACTAGCCAGACCCTCCTTCGCTGCACTGTGGAGGAAGGTCCCGCAATGCAAGACTACATTTCTCCCGATGCTTGACGATTAATTGTAGATAATTTGTGAAAGGTGAAAACCTATGCAGACAATGTTACTTTTGGCTGAGTTGATGCCACAGTGTGCGACAGAAGCTTAGCTGGCAACCTCTCCTGAAAACAACTTCTAGCATCCTCATTATTATACCACATGAGTAATTAAGGATAAAATTGTGAAATACATCTTAGCTATATACAAAATGTGTAATCCATAAAACCCTGCAGCAAACTAACTGTGGTGATAAGCTCTGTAAGTCACACCCATCACAGCCTCCAGCCAGTTAATAATTTCACACATTAAATTGATTATGGACTTTTTATTTTTCCTTACTGAACCTTCTACATGCTCCAAACATGGCACACACACAGAATGTTATTGAATGTTAACTTATTTCCAATACAAGTAAAAGCAAGTGTATTTAGTAGTGCATATCTGTGCATATCTGCTTATTTTGCCCAGATGAAAACTGTCGTGAAAACTTTTTGTTGTGATTAATCAATTGTTTCGACTAGTTTTCTACCAAAAATGCCAATAATTTCACTGGTTGCAGTCTCTGAAATGTGAGAATTGGCTGTTTGCCTCTGTTTTATATTACTGTATATTGGATTTGGGGTAGTTGGTGAGGACACCTGAAGACGTCATTTATCACTATAGGTAAATGTGATTGTCTTTTTTTCTACCTCCTGTCATTGCAACTTGCACAAACTCATTTTTATTAATAATATTTAAGTAGTTGTACCTTTTTATTCCCACTTTTTAATCTTCATTTTTAAAAATATTTATTGTCGTATTCTATCCTATTTACTATTTCATGTATATTCTGTATGTGTGCTGTGTGTCATTTACCCAACACGAGTACTAATAGTTTATTTTATTGAAAGTACACGAATGTTACAACAATGAGCATGTTTCTTTAATATCTGGTGACATATTGTTGTTGTTTTTTTGATTTTATACAGTAAATATATTTCATATTGGACCTTTAAGTAAAAGTAGCAACAAGTAAAAAGTACAGTATAAAAATACTCTGTTACAAGTATATGCTTTTAAAATGCTTCATAGGCAAACTGCAAAAGGCTCAAAATAAATTGCTAAGAGTTATAGTACTCACGTACCAAAATGATCACGGTTTTTGGTATTATCGCAGTATTTTTTAAAGTGCCTTCAATGCCTTTAGCATAGAGCTGGGCAATATATCGACATGATATTGATATTGTGATATGAGACTAGATAGACTTAGATTTTGGATATCCTACTATTGTAATATGGCATAAGTGTTGTCTTTTCCTGGATTTAAAGGCTGCATTACAGTAAAGTGATGTCATTTCCTGAACGTACCAAACTGTTGTAGCTGTTCTATTATTGGCCTTTACACACTTAGTCATTATATCCACAATACTAATGATTATTTACCAAAAATCAATACAGCATAGTATCGCGATATTTTCCGTTTATTGCGATCATTTTCAGATAAGGTCGGTTGTATTGTTTCGCCACAGCATCGTTTCACTGCAAAGGAGGCATAGAGGACAAATGCGTAGCCTACTTAGGTCCCTTCTTCATTATGGAGCTTGCTCACACTAATACATGTAAAATATAACTTTAAAATAGTAAGAAAGTGAAAATATCAAACAAGAATATGCTTATTAGGTATAACTACAATTTGAAAGCACCACTCAACCATGATATGAATGTTGACGTTATATAGTCTGTCCACCAGAGGACGCTCTACAACGTCCCTGTTAGTGTTGGTGTTGCATTGTCTGTCCACCAGAGGACACTCTACAACGTCCCTGTTAGTGTTGGTGTTGCATTGTCTGTCCACCAGAGGACGCTCTACAACGTCCCTGTTAGTGTTGACGTTGCATAGTCTGTCCACCAGAGGACGCTCTACAACGTCCCTGTTGGCAACTCAAAGGACTTTAAGTTTCATATCTTAAGTTTGTATTTTTATATATTTTATTTATCAGAACTTTAATATATTTTGATCTTCTGTTGTGACAATAAAACAAATTATCATCACATTTTTTTAGTGAGAACTCATAAATAACTACAAAAATAACTAATGTTGGGGAAATCTGTTTATGTTTTGTATTGTATTACTGGATATATTTTTTAATTATCTATTGGCCGATATATCGGAATATCGGATTTTTAAATTACCAAATATTTGTATCAACATCTGCCTTATAAATCCTTTATAAATCCTGGTCGGGCTCTATATTTGGGATGTGTTTTTGTTAAATCATCAAATAAATCGAAGTACTCAAAATATTACTTGTGTAAAAGTATAAAATTACTAACATTAAAATATACTTAAAGTATATGGGTTCTAATTATTGATGCATTACTGTGTAGATCACTGTCATGTTGCAGCTGGTGAAGCTTATTTGAATGACTTTAAATAGTCCTGGGTAATCCATTAATCATACATATATACATATAGTCATTTTGGGGCACCTGGGAAGCTCACCTGGTAGATGCGCCCCATGTACAGAGGCTCAGTCCTAGCCACAGTGACTGCAGGTTCAATTCCGCCCTGCTGGATGTATTCTGCCTTTAATGCCTAAGCTGTCTATTAAATACATGCTACAAAAACATATCATCATTTATGAACTGATTATACTTTATTTGTAATTATCTGAATCTGAAAAATAACTAATGCTGTCAAGTAAACATGTTGGAGTAGAAGCATAAAGTAGCATACAATGGAAAAACTCAAGAAGTGTACAAGTACCTCCAACTTGTAGTTACTTAGGTAGGTATTTGTAGGTACTAGGTTGCCTTCCACCATTGCTGAAGTGTTTGGGGGCACGAGGAGGTCACCTGAGTGAGGCCACCTGAGTGATGAATAAGTCAATACCCCCCCCCCCCCCGACTGAACTTTATCATTTTATCATTCCCTCCCTCCCTCCTGACTCCTCCCCTTCACTTTCCCACCGCGTGGCTTCTTCCTGCGCCTTCTAATGACTCCAGGAACATGAAGGAGACCTTCATTTGTCTGCACATTTATTTCTCCCTTGCTGTCTAACAACACAACCCCTGCTAATACCTCACCGAGTAACAAGAGAGCAATAACCCAAGAAGAAAGTTCAACCGGTAAACCTGCACCGTCAGTACATGTCCAAGCACCGGGGCGCGTTCAAAACCAGGAAACAAGAACAAAAAAATCCTGTTTTGCAATGATCCAAATAAACCATGCAGCTCACCCTGATCTCTCATCAGTGAACCCTGCAGGCACGCCGCAGGGGCGTTGGAATAATTACTAACTAATCAATTTCCCTGCACACTAGACACGGTCATAAGTCGTAATAACAGCTCTATAATAACATTTACGCCTGATAATTATCACTCAGCAGCAGAAAAACACTACATGATAACAAGGGATGCAAGTACTGTACAGTTAAAATAAAGTCACCTCAGACCCCTTCATTAGGAGGACAGACGCACTATTACTCAAATACAAGCGAAAACTCCTTATGTGCACATGCGTTCAATTCTTCAAAGCAAGTCTAGGAATGTTATAATAAAAGCGTTATAAGCTTAATGCAAACACGTTAAAGGTGTATGTTAATGACTGAGGTTTATTAGGCGTAACACGTAGACTTCATAGACTACAACTCGGTTGGCCGTGCACATGGGCAGCATGTCGACCCAGCTCCAAACCTTACAAGTGCACGGTGGAATAATAGGAAAGAGAAATGCACATGTTGCATAACAACACCGAGGCTGGCGCCACAAACGGCGCAAACGCATACAATGCGGTTCGGTGCATGTGTATGTGTATGTGACGCGTTAATTATTCACTCGGCAAATCTCTGCATAAAAAGACGAAAAGAAACCGCCCTCTGAGCCAAACTTTACTCACATAACCATCCACGGTTCTTGCTCTCATCCACGGCTGGGAAGTGACACGGAAGATGATGTGTTGTCTGTAGCCTAGAGTCAAATTAGTTGAGAAGTGGGCTTGAAAAAGTTGAGGAAATCAGCCTTGAACTCAGCGCACAGGTCAGGAGTCTGGCTAGTCCTCGCGCAGGAGTTGGGAACTCTGTTGAAGCATGCTGCTGCAGCTCTCTCTCTCTCCCTCTCTCTCTCTCTCTCTCTCTCTCTCTCTCTCTCTCTCTCGCCAGTGCTGTCGGCGTGTGCCCCCCCCCAGTACACTGACTGAACCTCACGGTGGGTCGGCTCTTGTTGATTAAAGTCGACCTGATTGGCCGCTCAGAGCGCTCGAGGCTTTCCTCAGGTGTGAACGTCGACTCCCATTTTCTTTACCTGCAGGACCTACTTTTTTAACAACTGTCTCTCTCTCCCTCTCTCTCTCTCTCTCTCTCTCTCTCTCTCTCGCTCTCTCCCTCTCTCCCTCTGTCTGTCTGTCTCTCGCTGTCTCTCTCTCTCTCCCTCTCTCTCTCCCTCTGTCTGTCTGTCTCTCTCCTTCTGTCTGTCTCTCTCTCTGTCTCTCTCTGGCTGTCTCTCTCTCCCTCTGTCTGACTCTCCTTTTGTCTCTCTGTCCCTCTGTCTGTTTGTCTCTCCCTCCCTCTGTCTGTCTGTCTCTCTCTTTGTCTCTCTTTGTTTCTCTCTCCCTCTGTCTGTCTCTCCTTTTGTCTTTCTCTGTCTCTCTCTCCTTCTGTCTGTTTGTCTCTCTCCCTCCCTCTGTCTGTCTCTCTCTCTCTGGCTGTCTCTCTCTCCCTCTGTCTGTCTCTCTCTTTGTCTCTCTCTGTCTCTCTCTCCCTCTGTCTGTATTATTTGTATCAATAATCTACTAATGTTTTATATACTGTATAAATGCAGTGGAGTAAAATGTACACTATTTGCTTCCAAAAGAGAGTATGATAGTAGTAAAAGTACTGAAGTAAAAGATGTGAGTACTTCTTCCATCCCGGTTCTGGTGGAGTAAATGTATAAAATATTAGAAAATGGAAATACCCAAGCAAAGTACAAATAATTTAGATTACTGGAGCAAATGTACTTAGTTACTTTCCATCACTGCCTTCAAGACATCTGTGTTATTTGTAGTGGTGGTATGTAACTAAGTACATCACTTAAGCACAATTTTGAGGTACTTGTACATAGTATTTCCATTTCATGGTACTTCATACTTGTACTCCACTACATCTCAGAAGGAACTATATAGTTCGAGTCTGACCTGCGGCCCTTTGCTGCGTGCCACCCCCTATCTCTCTCCCACCAATCCTCTCTGTCCACTGTCAATATCTAATAAAGGAAAAAAAGCCCCAAAAAATAATTTTAAAAAAACAACGCAGACTGTAAATCACATAATAAATGATGATGTAACATCATAGATGAAACTAGCCAGCAGAATATAAAGCCATTCAAATGAGCTCCAACTCAACCAGCTGCAACAGTGAAGTAATCAAAACATGAATGCATCTATAATTATTATCAATAATTTAACCCTTGTGTTGTCTTCCCGTCAAAATTGAAAATTAACACTTTTGTTGACACTTTTTATTTTTGTCCCATTTTTCAACACTTTTGATGCTTTTTTTCAATGTTTGTCACTTTTTAACTTTAGTTTTACAGTTATTTTTGGAATTTATGGTCAATAAACCTCATTTTTAGGAAATTATACCTAATGTTTGAGTTAGAAACGCAGAGATTAGGAATTATTTAGACTAAAATTAAAGGAATGGATGTTGATGGATAATCACAGACTGGAATATGTCAACTTTTACTCAATACTATATTCAAAACCAATTTTTTCTTCTTCAAATACTATAAAATTGAATAAGACCCCAAAATGACCCATCAAAATCACCCCAAAGAGCGTTGTGTGGAATCAATCATGTTATTTGTGGTAATTAAAAAGAACATTGCTATAGGAAAACGGGTCAATTTGACCCGAGGACAACATGAGGGATAATAGGCTATATATTAATCTGCATTATGAGTACTTTTACATGTGGTACTTTACGTTTATTTTAATGCTGAAGTATCATCATTCAGTTTAACTTGAGTAAAATGTAAATGCAGTTTTGCTAAAATAACTGAGACTGAGCCTACTTCTTGCACCACTCAATACTGTATATTAATATTATATAGTATTGTTTCTTTTGATGCCTCGGCACTAATGGACATAACATTTAAATAAACAATATCTAACAGTTTTAATTGACAAGTTACCGTCTAAAACAGTGTTTCTCAAATGATGGCACATGTACCCCTGGGGATACTTTGGAGGACTACAGGGGGTACAGGACTTTTAAAAAAAAATGTTTTTCAGTTCCAAGGCTGTAGTTACTTCGACTGTGTACTTCTGTTTGTTTTTGTCGCTGTTATTGAAGTTTTTCACCTTTTTCTGAAGGTGTTGTCGCTTGTTTTGACCTATTCTCGCCTTTCTTCATCACTCTTTTATACTGTCTTTTTGTCCAGTTTTTTTCCAAAGTTTTTGTCACTTTTTTTCAAAGATTGTTGCTTTCATTGTTGCGATTTGAATGTCTTTTGTCACTTTTCTCGCCCTAGTGTTGCCTTCCTTCTTTCTAATTGTTTTTTTGTTACTATTTTCAACCTATTCTTGCCTTACTTCCTTCTTTTTAACGTCTATTTCCAACGTTTTGTCGCCTTTTTCCATCAGCATTTCAATGTTTTCCAGGTACAAGGCTGCTATTTTTTTGTTTAGAAAAAATATACACTGTATATATAGATATAAACAATTTATTAAAAAGGTATTCACGCTGGTTAGGGGGTACATGGCTTTAAATAAGCTTTTCAAAGCTGGAACATTATTGAAAAAAAGCTTGAGGAAACACTGGTCTAAAACACATTATTAGGATAAATGAAATCTGCTTTTTCTAGTCGCGTCTGTTGCCACGCAGGCGCACTGAAGAACACGGAAGTGGAGTCCACAACAGAGCCTTGTTACATTAACTGTCTATGGTTCCATCCATGGCCGAGCAGCTCTGACTGTTTCCACATAAGAAATAGAAAAAGATGCAGCTTCACTTCACTAAAGACGTTTTGCCGGATTCTGTTAGCACCGACTTCCAGAACCTCAACAAACTCAACGAGCAGGTAAATACAGATGTTCTGTTTGGCTAACGTTAGCTAGCTGAGGTCTTACGTCTCTTCTAAGCTCAACTGAGCTGTAATTCTCCGATTTTAAATGTGTGTGAGTATCTGGCGAAGATATTACGGCTTTAAAGTTGACTAAAAGCGATGCGTTTCTGAATTTCTCTCGTTATCGGAGCTGTCAGTGAACGTACCAGCTGACAGCGCGTGCGGATCACATGACTTGAGTTATCAATAAACACAACATTACAGGTGGAAGAAGTAACGTTACTTCAGTAAAAGTAGCAGTACTATAGTATTGAAGTCCAAGTAAAAGTCCCTAAAGGAAGTACAAAAGTATAACTAAAGTTTTTTTGTAATCAAAGTAGACATTAAGCAGAAATATATATTTATATATATATATATTTATTATATTGTATTATAATTATTGATGCATTAATGGGTTCATCACTTTGACACTGCAGCTGGTGAAGATGGGGGCTAACTTGAATGACTTCATAAACTGCTGGGGAGTTTAGTCTATAATAATACATCAACATATATTTGTTGATTATATTTTGTATTAATAATCTAAATCTGCAAAGTAGCAAAAGCTGTCGATGTAGTGCAGTAAAAAGTACAATAATTGCCTCTGAGTTGTAGTATAAAGTAGCAGAAAAATAGAAACTTCCAAGTAAAGTACAAGTACCTCAACATGGTACTTAAGTGCAGTACTTGAGTCGAAAAATGTTTCAATTCCATTTAATTTACTGTGTCAAATCTCAGGTACTTTACAGATAGAGTAGGTCTAGACCAGTGTTTCTCAAATGGGGGAGTACTTCAGGGGGTACATAAGATTAAAATAAATAATCAGTTATACATAATTCCATGAATATTTTTATACTACGAATGATGAATGGAATTATTGATGGATCCTAAACACGTTAAAAATCATTTGTGTTATTTTATTTTAGTTAGCAGTCAAAGAATGTGTGTAATCTGTTATAACTCAAGTAGAACATCATTGATATTTAATATATAATATAATAGTATCTCTCAGAATGAATAACACCAACTGTCCACCGACTCAAGGTCAAACCTGTGGACCTCGCTCTGCACCACACATGAAAGTGCTCATATTCTGCTCTTTGGCTTTTCCCCTCTCCTTTATTGTGTTATATATCTTTTATGTGCATGTTATAGGTTTACAAAGTGAAGAAGCCCAAAGTCTCTGAAAATGAGCAGAATATGAGCATAAGTGCAATATGGCTACCAACACACACACTGGTCACAGTTGAAATGACAACAACTACTGTTTTTTTACCATTTCAAACTTGTTTGAAAAAAGCTGAGATCAATGTACAGTAAACTAAATTACTAACAAACTACTGCTTGTAATTTTTAGATGACATGCATGTCTTTTTAAAAAGCTGGTCAAAGTTTATTTAACATCTTCAGACATTAACAGAGTTATGTTTCACTTTGTGCAGCAATTTCTGCGTCTGATTGAAATTCTGTTCCAGTTCCTCCTGGAGCCTAAAGAGGTGGACACACACGCACTCTTACACGTATACATATATACAGTACATTTACATGTAATACATATACACACACACATACACACACACACAAACAATTGGACAGGTAATGTTTTGCCCCTGTTCAGTTATCACAGCTAATAACCCTCTGTGTGTGTGTGTGTGTGTGTGTGTGTGTGTGTGTGTAGACGGAGAGGTTCATGCAGCAGCTTGGTGAGTTTGCTGGGGAACATGGGATGAGTGCTGGTCCTCTGAGGAGCCTGATGAAGAGCGTCCTGCTTGTGCCACAGGGTGGGAAAGACACCCATGCATGCACACACACATACACACACACATACAGACACACACACACACATACAGTGAGGAAAATAAGTATTTGAACACCCTGCTATTTTGTAAGTTCTCCCACTTAGAAATCATGGAGGGGTCTGAAATTGTCATCGTAGGTGCATGTCCACTGTGACAGACATAATCCAAAAAAAAAAAAATCCAGAAATAACAAAGTATAATTTTTTAACAATTTATTTGTATGATACAGCTGCAAATAAGTATTTGAACACCTGAGAAAATCAATGTTAATATTTGGTACAGTAGCCTTTGTTTTCAATTACAGAGGTCAAACGTTTCCTGTAGTTTTTCACCAGGTTTGCACACACTGCAGAAGGGATTTTGGCCCACTCCTCCACACAGATCTTCTCTAGATCAGTCAGGTTTCTGGTCGTTGACCAGCTCCTCCTGTGTAGTTCTGGGCAGATTTCTCACCTTTCTTAGGATCATTGAGACCCCACGAGGTGAGATCTTGCATGGAGCCCCAGTCCGAGGGAGATTGACAGTCATCCATTTTCTAATGATTGCTCCAACAGTGGACCTTTTTTCACCAAGCTGCTTGGCAATTTTCCCGTAGCCCTTTCCAGCCTTGTGGAGGTGTACAGTTTTGTCTCTAGTGTCTTTGGACAGCTCTTTGGTCTTGGCCATGTTAGTAGTTGGATTCTTACTGATTGTATGGGGTGGACAGGTGTTTTTATGCAGCTAACGACCTCAAACAGGTGCATCTAATTTAGGATAATAAATGGAGTGGAGGTGGATGTTTTGAAGGCAGACTAACAGGTCTTTGAGGGTCAGAATTCTAGCTGATAGGATTCAAATACTTATTTGAAGCTGTATCATACAAATAAATAGTAGAAAAATCATACATTGTGATTTCTGTTTGTTTTTTTTTTAGATTATGTCTGTCACAGTGGACATGCACCTACGATGACAATTTCAGACCCCTCCATGATTTCTAAGTGGGAGAACTTGCAAAATAGCAAGGTGTTCAAATACTTATTTTCCTCACTGTAGGTGTTTTTCCTTTTTTTGTAGTCCAAACTAAAAGAAGAGATTAATAATGCAAACCTGCTACTGGTAGTATCATATCTTCTCTATAGACACGAATGCAGCTGGTTTAAATTTTCCCACAGCACTTAACTTGATACTCTTGACATTTTTCTCCTCAGGCGCCTTGAAGAAAAACCTAACAGCCGAGCAGATCAAAGAAGACCTTGTGACATTAGGTACACATCTGAATCCTTTATAGAATGAGTCAGTCTTTAACAGGGACCATTTATTTGATTGTTTTATGTGTCATGTCCCCTGGGGCTGTTGTCTGCTCTCATCCCTACTGAAGTCCCTTAGTGGCGGGGAGTCAGGCAGGAAAACCAGGTTGGGATATCTATACAGCTAACATTAAAGGTTAAAGGTTGTACTTGAATAGGTTTCCATGGTTTCATTTAAAAAAAAAAACACCATATTTTGGTTGTACTGCACATTGCTGCAGATTCTGTTTTCACCCTGTGTGTTTAGGTCTTTTAGCTACAGAGTGAGACATGTCACTTCTATCCTATCTTTGTTGGGAGCTGCACATGCTCAGTAGCTAGCTAAGGGCCCATCAGCAAGATAACTCTTTCTCCAACTTTGGTCAGTCCAAGGCAGGATTAGCTGGGAGACTTCTTCTAGACGAGGGCCACTTGTGGAACACCTGCAGAACAGAGACAGTAAAGTAGTAAAAGTAGTTCTTTTGGAGATTATTAAGTTTTAATTAGTTTATTAATTCCCATTACAATTTACACTCTGTGTACACACTTTATTAGTAATCACACACAGGTCTGAAATACACAAACATGTTCAGGACCTATACATGCTCTAATGGAGAGATGTCAGAGTGAGTGGGCTGCCAGCTGAACCAGCGCCCTCAGCAGTTGGGGGGGGTACAGTGTAAGAGCACCTGGCAGTGCCCAGCAGGTGAAGTGGCATCCCTCTAGCCACCAATCCACACTCCGTACTTTTTGGTCCATATGGGGACTTGAACCAGTGACCCTCCCAACCCAACTCCCTACGGACTGAGCTACTGCCACCCCAATTATGGTCAGCTAGTGGCTGTTGTAGCAGTGTGTTGCCATTGAGAACAAGCTAGCATGCTACAGTTAGCCACTTTGTCTCGGCTAGTGACGTAGAAAGCCGTGCAGATGTTGAACAGCTCACCCGGAGACTGAAGACAGAGGACATTCAGAAACCGGATCTCACTCAAAACACCATAGATGTTGTTTTTTTTTTCAAGTTTGTATGCGTGTGGAAGCACCAGAAACACAAAATAACCCCCCAAATCCCGGAAAAGGGATTTTTTTTCCATAATATGGGCACTTCAATGCTAGCTTCAGGGCTAGCCTAGTGCTGTCTTCATCAAAACAATTATACTTAAATAAAAATAAAATAACACATTTCTCTGGGTTTGAACGTTGTTGGAAAAATTTAAGATAGTGTAAGTACACAACCTAACAAAAAATATAGAATAGGTATGGTTGTTTTTTGACCTTTTAATGCAGAAATATTCCATATTGTACCTTTAAGTATAAAATGCATCTTTTGTACTCATCAGTGTGAACATATTCCACGTGAAACCAAAGCTGCTTTGTCTGTTGCTTTATTTGCCTCAGGACTAAACGAAGACAAGACGGTTCACTTTTCACAGCAGGTAACGTTCACTACTATCTCAAGACATTAGTATGAGGGTTAAGTCTGAGGGGGATGAATTAGCGAAAGTACTCATACCACACTGACAAAATACAAAAAGTACATGAACTGTGTATAATGCAGGAAAATATCAGTGTTTTCCTTTTCTGTGTCATGTTTCTGGATTCATATTCCTGCTGCTAATGTGTGTGTTTCATTTAACTGCTGTAGAGGTTGTGCTCAATTGAACTCCTTATATTCTGTTGGGTAGTTTGAAGCTGCTCTAAGTGATGTCCCATGTTTTTTTAAGGCTACATTTTTTTGTCACATACAACAAACATCTCCTCTCTATCTGCTAGGTGCCTGTCCCCTAAACACACTGTAAAAAACACTTCCTCTCTATCTGCTAGCTGCCTGTCCCCTGAACACACTGTAAAAAACATCTCCTCACTATCTGCTAGCTGCCTGTCCCCTGAAAACACTGTAAACATATCTCCTCACTATCTGCTAGCTGCCTGTCCACTGAACACACTGTAAAAAACAACTCCTCCCTTTCTGCTAGCTTCCTGTCCACTGAACACACTGTAAAAAACACCTCCTCACTATCTGCTAGCTGCCTGTCCCCTGAACACACTGTAAAAAAACACCTCCTCACTATCTGCTAGCTGCCTGTCCCCTGAACACACTGTAAAAAAACATCTCCTCACTATCTGCTAGCTGCCTGTCCCTTGAACACACTGTAAAAAAACATCTCCTCACTATCTGCTAGCTGCCTGTCCCCTGAACACACTGTAAAAAACATCTCCTCACTATCTGCTAGCTGCCTGTCCCCTGAAAACACTGTAAACATATCTCCTCACTATCTGCTAGCTGCCTGTCCACTGAACACACTGTAAAAAACAACTCCTCCCTTTCTGCTAGCTTCCTGTCCACTGAACACACTGTAAAAAACACCTCCTCACTCTCTGCTAGCTGCCTGTCCCCTGAACACACTGTAAAAAAACACCTCCTCACTATCTGCTAGCTGCCTGTCCCCTGAACACACTGTAAAAAAAATCTCCTCACTATCTGCTAGCTGCCTGTCCCTTGAACACACTGTAAAAAAACATCTCCTCACTATCTGCTAGTTGCCTGTCCCTTGAACACACTGTAAAAAAAACAAAAAACATCTCCTCACTATATGCACTCTCAGATGGAGTGGAGTACAAGTAGAAAGTTGCAAAAAATGGAAATATTTAAGTGAAGTGCGAGTACGTTGTATGTGTACTAGAGTAAATTTACTTAGTTACTACACCACAGGTTAAGGAACATTCCAGCAACTTACTTCTAAAACAAACTCAGTTAACATTCATGCTTGTGAAATGGACAATCTAGTAGTTCATTTGGGAGGAAATCCACTGCAGTGTGTATAATCTGCTGATGATCCAGTACATGAATTGTTGCCTTTGAAAGTCAAATACAATCCAGTTGTAACCTACCCAGATATCATTGATTGAGCACAGGAGTCTTTTTTCTGTATGTTGCAGTGGGGGGAGCACTATGCAGCGCTGTCCAGACTCGCTGTGGGACAGACTTTGATGGTCAACCAGCTGGTTGACATGGAGTGGAAGTTTGGAGGTAAGACAAAGCCAAAACCAGACATCACATTTAGCTCTCGACAAAATTATAGCTTCACTTAAAATGTATTTCTGAGCACATGGACAGCGCTGCAGTTGTCTCTCCTCTCAAACTCCCACTCACATTTTCATGAACACAGAGAAGATCTACTCCAACATACAATTAGCATAGCTTATGTGCTCAAATTCTTTGTTGTGGCTCATTTAAACCCAACAGCTGATGGGTCTCTATCAGGCCTTCTTTATTCATATGATCAAATGGCTTGTTGAGACTCCCAGGTAATAGAAATGCTAATACGCTGAGCAGGGGCAGGAGAGTCCACTCCTCTGTAGTTTACTTGACTGGGCTGTCATTGACATGCAAAACCTTTAGCCAAGCAAACAGAATGTGTCTCTGCATGTCACCAATAAGTCGGCTGTAGGCTGGAGACACATAATCAGAGAGCCGACACGGCCACGGCTTGTCTCACATGTATTTCAAACAGACTATCCCATACCATACTGAATGGATATAAAAGTGCATAAAGACAGCCCAGGTCTTTCTTACACAATTTGTTGTGGCATCCTTCGAAATCTATAAGCTGACTCTATTTTTTAGATGTTTTGATGTGTGGTTGTATGAGCTACTTCTCCATAGTCACTCCATAGTGTGTTAGCTACTGTAGATGGGGGGTCGTAACGCCCCCAGTTTGCAGAAGCAGGCAGGAGTACCAACACATAAGCTAAGAAATGTGCTGCTGTGGACGGGGACAGCAGATGAACTCTTAGGACGGGGAACTTAAGCTGTTATCTCTGCTTTCTTTCACCAGACTCCTTTGACAAAAACATAATTTTACTTCCCAGAACACAATGGCAGTTGCTGCTCTACCGCTGCCTCCATCAGTTAGTTAGTGTTATTTAGTGACTTGTGTAATAATGTGATGTCTTTGTGAGTTCATTGATCACTTTGTATAGGTTCATAATGGTGTATTCTGACCCCCCCCCACAGTGACTGTTGGCACCAGTGAAGTACAGAAAGTGGGCAACATCTTTCTGCAGGTATGAAAGCTCTGTGTTACACACACACACACACACACACACACACACAGTTGTGTTAAACACCCTTTTTGTCATCTTGCAGTTGAAGCTGGTGGTCAGAAAGGGGAATTCCACTGAAAACGTCTACATGGGTGAGCGACTCTGCTGTTACTGACACAAACAGCACTGAAAGCATTTGTTCACATAATTTATTGCATTTGGCAAGAACCTCCTGCCTAACTGGATCGTCAGATCCATATGATTAAAGAAGCATGAATCAACATTTGAATGAAGACACACAGCAGGACATATTGGTCGCCGGTTGAAGTCCCCATATGGGCCAAAGTACAGAGTGTGGTGGAGGTGCACTGATGTACTCACTCATCTCTCCATTAGTGCATGTACAGGACCTGAGCGTGTGTGTATCTCAGGCCTGTGTGTAGTGTGGGATAACAGAGTCTAAATTGTAATTCCCCCATAGGGGATCAATAAAGGAAACAAATTATGTAAAAAAAAAGTATTAATATGTGCTGCTGTGCAGAAGGATGGTTATGAGGAGAGAAAAGGTGGCTTGTGCCACTGAGATGGACACAGGCTAGTCCAGTAGCTTTTCAAACATTTTTTTTTTTATGCTTGAGCAAAATTAAATTACATACATGGGATACATGGGAGCTTACGAGGAGATCAAAAGGTGGAGTTGTTGTTTGCCTTCACCTGCACAAATCCCAATAGTGAAGCATGTTAGATGTTTCTTATACAAAGAAGGAAACCCCTGTTTGCTCAAATTGCCTAATTAGACTCTTTGATCAGTGTGTTGGTGATCTGACTGATGCACATTTAGAGCACAGAGAAGAAAAAAAATCACAAATCACAGGTCTCTTTTCACAATCTCCTAATAAAAAAAATCAATAAAATGATTTATAATTTTTTTATGAGTGAACTTTTGCCTTTACACACTCCAGGAGTGTTCCCACTAACAGACATTTGGCACACTGTCTATGTAGTGTCTGCTACATTTAGATGGTAAACAGCTGGGATCTCATACATGCTAACGCTGCTAATGGGGGGACTTGAGAGTTGTTAACTTGTGCAGGCAACATATGAAATTATTTTTGTCTTTATTGCTAACGTTTCTTACGCGACTCATTGAGGTGCTTGTGTTATCAACAAGGCCCGGAACCCATGGAACCCATTTTTAAATACATACTGTGCATATATAGTATGTTTATACTTATATTGTTATATTCTGGCGCTGATTCTTGTATTTAGAGATTGTGTGATACGCTCCTACAGCACCAAAACAAATTCCTTGTTTGTGTAAAAACACACACTTGGCAATAAAGCTTTTCTGATTCTGATTCCTGGTGGTTACACTTTTTACATAACAATGACATGACACTGTCATGAACGTGTCATAAAACATTATAAACAAGTCAAACGGTTATGACATACGCTTTTTTAAGTAAGTGTCTTTCGGTTTTGTCACGACAGGTTATGGTTATTGTTAGGGATAGGGTTCATGTATCATTTCATCGATGACTGTGTCATGACAGGGTCATCTCAGTGTCATGTGTTCATGACAGTGTTACGTCACTCTTATGTAGAAAACTTCAAGTAAAGTGTTACCCCGGGTTAATCCATGGTGGAGCTAAATGCTAATGTATTGCAGACATTTTAAATCCTTCACTTCCTGAGAATTACTCGCTTTAAAAAGCTACCGGACCAGTTTTTACAAGAGCAAATGAAACAAGCTGTCATGAAACGTGGATATACTGCATGATTGATATTGAAGCCTTGTTTATACCAAAGTGTTCTCAGGCTGTCATCTACTAACTGTTTCCTGTTTTCTTCCCTCATCTTTTCCAGAGTTGACGCTCCCACAGTTTTACAACTTCCTACATGAGATGGAGAGAGCCAAGGCCAGCATGGAGTGTTTCAGCTGAATGTGTGTGTGTGTGTGTGTGTGTGTGTGTGTGTGAGAGAGAGAGAGAGAGAGAGAGAATGTAAGAGTGCATGTGTGCTCATGTCAGGCTGTAGCTGCGGGGGTGTGTGTGTGGTATGTATTACACCAGGTTGTGTGTCTGTGTGTGGCACCGACGCCCCAGAGTGACTGAAGTGAAACACAAAAACATGTTATGTACTGCCAGACATTTCTACTCAAATAAACATGAATACAAAATAAAAGTCTTCAACTTCCTCAAAGGGACACAACTCCTGTCATTGAATCTCTTTTCTGGCGTTATAAGGGGAAGTTCTAGTTGTGGTTTTTTAAACCGAGGTGTGAATGCATTTCATCGATACTTTCTTCTAACCTGTCATTCAAATGAAACTAGAGAAAGCCCTGTGGGGAAATGTTTCTCTCCTTCTGACTGGCTAGTAGTCCTTACCTAGGTACTGTCAGGACCCTCATACTCTGCTTCTGACTGGCTAGTAGTCCTTACCTAGGTACTGTCAGGACCCTCATACTCTGCTTCTGACTGGCTAGTAGTCCTTACCTAGGTACTGTCAGGGCCCTCATACTCTGCTTCTGACTGGCTAGTAGTCCTTACCTAGGTACTGTCAGGGCCCTCATACTCTGCTTCTGACTGGCTAGTAGTCCTTACCTAGGTACTGTCAGGGCCCTCATACTCTGCTTCTGACTGGTTAGTAGTCCTTACCTAGGTACTGTCAGGGCCCTCATACTCTGTTTCCGACTGGCTAGTAGTCCTTACCTAGGTACTGTCAGGACCCTCATACTCTGCTTCTGACTGGCTAGTAGTCCTTACCTAGGTACTGTCAGGGCCCTCATACTCTGCTTCTGACTGGCTAGTAGTCCTTACCTAGGTACTGTCAGGGCCCTCATACTCTGCTTCTGACTGGCTAGTAGTCCTTACCTAGGTACTGTCAGGGCCCTCATACTCTGCTTCTGACTGGCTAGTAGTCCTTACCTAGGTACTGTCAGGGCCCTCATACTCTGCTTCTGACTGGCTAGTAGTCCTTACCTAGGTACTGTCAGGGCCCTCATACTTTGCTTCTGACTGGCTAGTAGTCCTTACCTAGCTACTGCACATGTGCGACTCCCAACAAAGATGGAACAGAAGTGTGATGTCTCACTCTGTAGCTAAAACAGAGCTCAACACACAGGGTGAACAGAGGAGCTGCAGCAATGTGTAGTACAACAAAAATGTGTGTTTTTTGAAAATTAAACCATGTAAACTAATTTAACCTCTTAATATAATTATGAACCTGAAATTATGCACAATATGAGCACTTTAAGTAAAAATACATCTACCACACAGAGAAAATACTTAACTATAAGTAAAAGTCCTGCTTTTTAAACCTTACTGTAGTAAAAGTAGGTAATCAGCTAAATGTACTTACTAGTACTTTTTTTTTTTTACTGCAGTAAAATGTTTCCTGTCAGTGTTTTCCTATTCTATCTGGTGTTTCTGGATTCATATTCCTGTTGCATTTAACTGTTGTAGATGTTTCAAGTTGTGCTCAATCACTCCTTTATATAAATGATCTAGTCCCATTAAATGATTTTAAGGACATGTTAAAATGCCATGTAATTCAAACATGCAACTGCCACATGTGACCTGTTCCTTTCCTCTATGTGTGATTTTGTCTATGCTGTATTTCTGTTTAAATTGTAACTGGTGTGCCGTCTTGGCCAGGTCTCCCTCGGAAAAGAGATTTCAATCTCAAGGGACTTCCTGGTTAAATAAAGGTTAAATAAAAAAATTAAAAAATACTGTTGGATAGTTTAAGACATTAAGGCATTATATTCATAGTATAGCATATTCATGTAGCATCTCCTGTGAGGACCACCTATCTCTAAAAAGTCAACTTTTTATAAAAACAGTCATGTTCTCAGATTTGTGATGATGCATTTTTCAGTTGATCTTAGGCTTTTTTAAGACTATATAAAGGTAAGAACACATCTGGAGATACATGGTTTTCACTGGACAGGAAGAAGAGTAAGTAAAGCTGTCAGACTAATGTAGTGGAGTAAAAAGTATAATACAAAAACAGGCAAAAGATTGTAAAAAAAAAAAAAGAAGAAAGAAATTAAAGACGCATAAACACAATCACATGCAAGACATTCATCCAAGTTGCATTAAGCACAGTTATGGTTTTTCAAGTATCTCAAATGTGTACCTAAGTGCAGTAATTAAAAGCAAACATAATTCCACCACTGTCATTAAGTGGTGATGAAAGCCTTGATGGAGATAAATAAACACTGATACTTCTGAACCTCGAAGCAGCTTCTAGAGAAATGATCTACTTGGTAGTACGTGTGTTTACTAGTCCGTGTCATTCCTCAGTATTTCTATCCTTTCACATACAGCAATTAGATCAGTACTTATATGAGAGTTATTGTCCCTGTGGGATATTCTCTACATGTCTGTGACAGAGTGGCCGCCAACTAGATCACAAGATACTGTGTTTTACTCTCAAATGTTATCTCCCTGATTTACTGTGTTTTTTATTGCACCTCATTTGTATGTCGCTTTGTACAAAAGCATCTGCCAAATGAGTAAATGTAAATTTTCAAGTTTGGCCCAAAGTGAAACAGGAGGGCTTAATTTTGGAGATAATTTACTAAGACTACATCTGCCACTGTAGGTGATAGATGAAGTGCTGCTAAATAAGCTATTACTCCAACTCTGAGCAAACTCCAGGCGCTCTCTGCTTTGTGACCACGGGGGCTTCTCAGGTGCTGCGAGCAAATCACTCCGCCCAAGTAGCAGCAGTAGCAGCAGCAGAATATAGTTCCCTGTATGTATGCTGTTAGAATATGGCTGTGTCTCATGTGACCTTGTTATCTGTACACCCTGTGACTATACAAATCACATGTAAATAGGAACACGTTGGTGTTATTTAGTCACTTATTGGGAGCAGTAGCTACTTAATGTTCTTTAAAATTACCTGTTCAGGATGAAATTAGCCGCTTCGTAAAGGAGTTGACCTCTATATATGGGCGCCTGCTCTACCTGGTGAGCTACCTAGACACCCAAACCAGTGAAAAATGTATTTAATATAACATACTTTATGTACCCCGCAAAGGAAATTAAATTCTTTTCTCTCTGTCTCTCTTTCAGTCGGACCCAGTCCTCTTTGTGTTTCCTATAACATGCAATTTATCATGATCATGAGCAAGATCAGACACTTCCCCCGTGGTGTCTCATTCTGAGCATCTGTAACCCAGACTTTACATTGCCAACAGGGAATCCTGCCATATTCAACCTTTGCATCAGATGTTTAGTACCCTGAGGAAAGGATTTTATAAAGTGCCATTTTAAACTTCCCATATCAAACATTAAAACTCATGGTAGTTATGGTAACAGCTCCAGGACTTTTCACACTAGGAAAAGCGTTCAGGCAATTTGCAAAATGTAAGAGCTACGCTGCATATGTGTTGCAGATATCTTTAATTCAGTTTTACCTAGTCAAAAAGAACATTTCAGATATCCGCAACTACATTCTTCCTATGACAAATGACGTCGCTTTTGCCATTCATTTGTATGGGGTTCATCATTACAGTTGCAGATATCCACTATCTGATTTATGGATATTTGCACCCGAATTGTAGATATCTGTAATTCCAGTTTGAGATATCTACAATTTGATTCTAATTGTTATAACTCAATTCAAATTATCTATGTATTCCTTTTTAAATATCTTAAATTAAGTTTTGACTAGGCGAAATGGCATAGTAGATATCTGTAACTGGAATTATACTAGTCAAAATGGCATTGTAGATATCTCAAAATGGAGTTAGGGATATTTATAATTTATCAGTAGATATCTATTATCAAGGTATGGATATCTTGAAATACATTTTAATTAGAGATATATGAAATTTGAGACATCTGTTATTCTGCCTATAGTCAAAATGTAATTACAGATATCTTGAATTAGAGTTTTGTTTGTTATCTTGGCTCAGATTGGAGCAGAATTTAACGTGGAGAGGCATTGTTCATCCCCCCCAGCTTTACTAAAAATATCACTCGGCTCAGCTACACATATCTGTCCTGTCTTTATAACTGAACAAATGTCTCTTTTCTCAAAAATGTCTTTCTCAAGAACACGAAAGCAACTAAACTCTTGGTTTCTCTCTGAGTCCCCTCTCACGGGGATTCCCCCACTCTTATCTTTACTTCCACATTCTTGTTCTTTCTCCTGGAGTCTGTCTCTCACTTACTCTCTCTTAACATGTTGCTGCATGTTCTAGTCCACAATTTTGGTATTAAATTTCAGTTTTTTTATTATAAAACAAACTAATTTGACAGACCAAGTTTTGTAGTGTATCTGACTAAAGGGCCAAAGATGCTGAGTTATAATTGTATTCCTTTGAAACATGATGCATTTGAACCCTTGTGTTGTCTTCCCGGAGACTGTGAACCTGTTGTCCTTCGGGGTCAAAATTGAAAAATAACTTCTTTTTTTTCTCGCTTTTTTTGTCTTCTACTGCCACCAGCAGGTTGACATCAGTTTTAAGTGAAATGTCTCAACAACTATAGGATGGATTTGCATACTAGTTTAGGCAGACATTCATTTTCCCCTCAGGATGAAATGTAATAACTTCCGTAAACCCCCTGAGTTAAACTCTAGCGTCATAATCAGGTCGAATTGTATTCTGTCCAACACTTTGGTTTATAACCAAATATTAAAAAGATTCTTCCCTCCCCCGAAAAACGCTCTCATAGGTCGTTTGTTCGAGCAGCAATCACAACTTCTAGTTATGGTTTTTAGTGATGGCGCTCTCTAGTGGCCGTAGTAAGAGTGTCTAGCTCCACATTAAGCGTGATTTATCCGTCTGCGCAAAATGTACGCCGTAGCTACGTACGTAGGTACGCGGAGATATGAAGCTACGCCAGACCCTACGCATGTCTGTGCTTGGTAGCGTTGCATTCCCCCCCGACTCATTTCCTGGTTCTCCTTCTCCATCAACAACATGAGATCCAGGAGAGGGTTAACTTCTCCTGCTGCAGATGTCTCACCGTGGTCAGAAAGAACAGGGGAGACACTTTGTTTCTCTCACTAGGACTCTAGAATCACTTCTCCCTCGCTCTACCACACACTCCCCACACACATGCCGGCTCGATGCACACACCAGTATAAACATCAGTCTACCTACGTAGGCTACGGCGAAAGCTCCGCGTGGAGCCTCCGCAGCACTAGGCCTGCATGATTCGGGGAAAAATATGAATCAGGATGTTATAGCTTAGAAGATTTTATGTAGTATAATGTTTATTGCACACATGAACCACGACAAAACAAAATACTAATATTGTATCTGTATTGTGTATTGTGTCTCTTTTATATAGACCTTAGTGGTCCTCTAATACTGTATCTGAAGTCTCTTTTATATAGACCTTAGTGGTCCCCTAATACTGTATCTGAAGTCTCTTTTATATAGACCTTAGTTGTCCCCTAATACTGTATCTGAAGTCTCTTTTATATAGACCTTAGTGGTCCCCTAATACTGTATCTGAAGTCTCTTTTATATAGACCTTAGTGGTCCCCTAATACTGTATCTGAAGTCTCTTTTATATAGACCTTAGTGGTCCCTAATACTGTATCTGAAGTCTCTTTTATATAGACCTTAGTGGTCCCCTAATACTGTATCTGAAGTCTCTTTTATATAGACCTTAGTGGTCCCCTAATACTGTATCTGAAGTCTCTTTTATATAGAGCTTAGTGGTCCCCTAATACTGTATCTGAGTCTCTTTTATATAGACCTTAGTGGTCCCTAATACTTTATCTGAAGTCTCTTTTATATAGACCTTAGTGGTAGCCAATGAGAGTCTGGCTATCAGCATCCTTTACCCAGCTCATGAATATTAATGAGCTCAGGCAGCATGACATCAGACTGACCAGCTGTTGTGATTGTGCTGATTTCTCCTTTCAGTGGCTAGAGCTGACAGAATATGTATCAGTTTATCTTCACATGCAACATACACATTAATGCAGCAGGAATATGAATCCAGAAACATCAGATAGAAAAGGAAAACACTGACAGGGAACATTTACCTAAACAATGGGTACGTTTTTAACTACATTTTGCTGATTGTATACTTTTATTAAAGTAAAATGCAGGACTTTTACTTGTTATGGGATATAAGTGTGGTATTAAAGGATCTGAAGACGTCTTCCACTGCTAGTTGACAGTACATGATGTATAGAGTGGGATGCAGCTTATTTAGACCACCCTCTGCTGTACAGGAGAGGGACTGCACCTGTCTGTACAGAGAGAGGGAGGCAATGTCTAGTGTGTGTGTGTGTGTGTGTTTGTGTGTCGTGTGGCCTTGTCTTAACTCATACAGTTCTTCCTCATGCGTATTTTTTTTAACAATGTGTTTATTTATTTGATTATACAAGACAGTTCACAAAGAAATATTATTTCAGGTCAACACTTAATTCCCACCCCAACACAACAGAACACATCGCTCTCTTCTCCCTTACAAAAATACAAAGGTATCAAACAAGAATTGGTCTAAGTACACAACAAATATCGCAAGGTACCCAGAAACCAAATATAATTACTGTACTTTGCTTAAAAGTAAAAAAATTTCAGCAAGACACTATAACAGAAAGAAAAATAAATAAATAACCCAATCCAATAATGATTAGCCCTAATACAGCCCTAATAACAGGAGTTACACCTCCTGTAAAAAGTGACCAATATTATTGTTTTTAATGTAGTAAATAAACGGCTTCCATACATAGGATATACATCCATTTTGTTTTTAGTAAAATATGTTATTTTTTCCAAGGCCATACACTGTGCCATGGACCTAATCCAAGCTCCAATAACTGGTGGATCAGACCTTTTCCAACAATGGGGTCGTGGTGAGTGTTTTCAATTGTTTAAATTTATCTGAGTATATATACTATAAGTTTAATGGCAACTCAAAACCACATGACTCCATATCCACCCATGATGGTTTGTGTCCAGAGGAGAAATAAAAGATTATTGTTCTCAATTGTGCAGCTAAATAGTACCAGTCCTCATGCGTATTTACTGCAAAAGTGTTTTTTTCTCTTTGTCAATGGTAATTAATGTCTTCCTGATCAAAACTGTGAGAAAACCGCCTCCTACACAGGCAGATACTCAAGGGACACTGTCACTCACACACACACACACACACACACACACACACACACACACACACACACACACACACACACACAGTAACAGTCTCTGGGTGTGTGGGGACCAAGAGGCCACCCAGCTGTTGGCCAGGCTAGACAGACTATTTGTTAAGGGTGCCTGACACAATCCAGTGTTGGTTATTTGCATAAAGATGCACAAAGACAGATTGGAAATGTATTAACTAATGCAAGATGGATGCTTTGTGCAGTAGAAACAAGTAAAAAGTAGAGCCAAGTAGAGTCATTTTCATAAAATCCAATTAAGATGGTTTGGTAGTATTCCAAAATGCAGCCAGACTGAAAGCCACGCTCTTTCTTTGTAGTCTGCAGTTTGTCAGCTCCCATTTAATTGGAACAAATGAGGAATTATCGACTCTTAAATTAGAAAATGTGGTCTAGGCCTACTCTATCTGATAAGTGTCCTCAGATAACTACTGTTATTATTTGACACTATAAACACAATTGAATTGAAATTTTGAATTAATACAGGAGGCATGGGTCTAATGTTATCAGTGATGTTGTATAGTGGACGCAACTCTTTTTGAGGAAAATTTTGACTGCATCCAGGATGTGACTGTAACCAGAGCTAAATACACCCCCCCCCCCCCCCACACACACACCCCCTCTGCTGCTGGGATCCTGTTACTTAGCTACCAGTTGCTACTGTTGCTTGGGCTGATGGGGTTACCGTGGCAGCCATACCCATCTCACTCTGTGGCAATCCAGCCACAGTAAGACTGTCGCAAGGATACACACACACACACACACACACACACACACACACACACACACACACAGATAAACACAACTGTTGGCAGCTCTAGGTTGTTGTTTTTCCCATGAAGCCTTCTTTTTATCTGTGGAGATTACTCTCACTGTCTCTCTCTCTTTCTCTGTGTTTGTTTGTGTGTGTGTATCATACTGTCAGCTACAGTGCCAATGTATTCACAGACAGCCCGCTAACATAAACCCTAACCTATATGCTGTTTTATACTCATGTCCCTGGATGGAAAGCCTCGCTGCTCCCGCGTCTGTTGACAGATGTTGATTAGATGATGATGGCATAAAATAGAGGCCAGCCGTTACTCATTTGAGCATCAATCCTCTGAACACTTGTAGTGTGCTTAGAAGAACCAAAATGAATACTTTATGTATGATTTAAACTAAATCTGACAAAAATCATAGGAAACAAAATGTATGACACACTCAGCTCAATGCCGAAGCCTCAACAGGTTTCCAGTTGAGCCACATCATGCCTTTTACCACTAGAGGGTGCAGTTGATTAATGAGAAACAGTTAAAGGGACACTGGGCATCTGGAAAAGGACACTTATCTCACAAAAGAAAGGAAATAAATGAAGATGAATGATGCAGAGAAATATTAAGTATTAAAAACAATAGATATAAAACACTTGTTGCTGCTGGTAAGTCGTATAAAATGATACTTATACATATTGTCTAGTCAAACTGTGGCGCCAATTTGTATTATATTATATAGTATTGTGTTTACTATTATTATTATTACTATTTATGTACTGTCAACATTGGCATATTGGCTGTATCTTTTTTTTAAAATTAACTTTATTGTGGCAATGTGCCTGTGACAATTGAATTACTACAAAATGTTTGGTAAAATGTGTGGAAGACAACAGTCCCAGTTGTTACTGAGACAAAGAGATTACACCTGTATGGGAATAGGGGTTCAGTAACTCAATTAAGCTCTGGGAAGCGTATTCCGTGAGGTTTTCTCGCCCTACTGTTTTCCCTGGATTACTGTCGAACCTAAGTCATGGTTGCAGCCGTCGCCGTGGTCCTGCTCAGGGCCCTGCTGTGCCTTGCCACGCCCTGCAGGACTCTGCTATGCTCTTCAGTGCCTTTCTGCACCCTGCAGTGCACTGCTATGCCATGCTACACCCTGCAGGTTTCTTCTATGCCCTTCCTTGAACTACTACAACTTTCTAGTGATAGTTCCATTATCTTTGTTGTGACTGTTATTGCCACTGTTCATCACCCCTCCAACCGGCAGAGCCTGGGTCTGGTTTCTTTCTAAAAGGAGTTTTTCCTCTCCACTGTTGCACTAAATGCTCTTGGGGGAATTACTAGAATTGTTGGGGCTTTGTTAATTATAGAGCAGTCTAGACCTGCTCTATCTGTAAATTATAGAGTGGTCTAGACCTACTCTATCTGTAAATTATAGAGTGGTCTAGACCTACTCTATCTGTAAATTATAGAGTGGTCTAGACCTACTCTATCTGTAAATTATAGAGTGGTCTAGACCTACTCTATCTGTAAATTATAGAGTGGTCTAGACCTACTCTATCTGTAAATTATAGAGTGGTCTAGACCTACTCTATCTGTAAATTATAGAGTGGTCTAGACCTACTCTATCTGTAAATTATAGAGTGTATTCTAGACCTGCTCTATCTGTAAATTATAGAGTGGTCTAGACCTACTCTATCAGTAAATTATAGAGGGGTCTAGACCTGCTCTATCTGTAAATTAGAGTGGTCTAGACCTACTCTATCTGTAAATTATAGAGTGGTCTAGACCTACTCTATCTGTAAATTATAGAGTGGTCTAGACCTACTCTATCTGTAAATTATAGAGTGGTCTAGACCTACTCTATCTGTAAATTATAGAGCGGTCTAGACCTACTCTATCTGTAAATTATAGAGTGTGTTCTAGACCTACTCTATCTGTAAATTATAGAGGGGTCTAGACCTACTCTATCTGTAAATTATAGAGTGGTCTAGACCTACTCTATCTGTAAATTATAGAGTGTGTTCTAGACCTACTCTATCTGTAAATTATAGAGGGGTCTAGACCTACTCTATCTGTAAATTATAGAGTGGTCTAGACCTACTCTATCTGTAAATTATAGAGTGGTCTAGACCTACTCTATCTGTAAATTATAGAGTGTGTTCTAGACCTACTCTATCTGTAAATTATAGAGGGGTCTAGACCTTCTCTATCTGTAAATTATAGAGTGTGTTCTAGACCTACTCTATCTGTAAATTATAGAGGGGTCTAGACCTACTCTATCTGTAAATTATAGAGTGGTCTAGACCTACTCTATCTGTAAATTATAGAGTGTGTTCTAGACCTACTCTATCTGTAAATTATAGAGGGGTCTAGACCTACTCTATCTGTAAATTATAGAGGGGTCTAGACCTACTCTATCTGTAAATTATAGAGTGGTCTAGACCTACTCTATCTGTAAATTAGAGCGGTCTAGACCTACTCTATCTGTAAATTATAGAGTGGTCTAGACCTACTCTATCTGTAAATTATAGAGTGGTCTAGACCTACTCTATCTGTAAATTAGAGCGGTCTAGACCTACTCTATCTGTAAATTAGAGTGGTCTAGACCTACTCTATCTGTAAATTATAGAGTGTGTTCTAGACCTACTCTATCTGTAAGTTATAGAGTGTGTTCTAGACCTACTCTATCTGTAAATTATAGAGGGGTCTAGACCTACTCTATCTGTAAATTATAGAGTGGTCTAGACCTACTCTATCTGTAAATTATAGAGTGGTCTAGACCTACTCTATCTGTAAATTATAGAGTGTGTTCTAGACCTACTCTATCTGTAAATTATAGAGGGGTCTAGACCTTCTCTATCTGTAAATTATAGAGTGGTCTAGACCTGCTCTATCTGTAAATTTTTAGAGGGGTCTAGACCTACTCTATCTGTAAATTATAGAGTGGTCTAGACCTGCTCTATCTGTAAATTATAGAGCGGTCTAGACCTACTCTATCTGTAAATTATAGAGTGGTCTAGACCTGCTCTATCTGTAAATTATAGAGGGGTCTAAACCTATTCTATCTGCAAATTGATACTATAAACAAAATTGAATTGAAAGAACAATTATTTTTCCTATAATTTATTTTTCAGCTAGCCTACCGGGATCATTTTTTGGTGTTGTTACGGCTGTGTCTCTGAAGGTAAGAGGGTGGTCCTTCTCTACAACACGGCTGGTGGTTTGATCCTTGGTTCCTCCTGAAATGACAGAACATGACACAAATGAAATTTGAATACATCGTTGGTGACTCCATGAAAAGAGTCACGTCAGATACATTTTCATCGGCAATGAAAAAAAGACAACAACTCCCATGATCCCACGCTAGTTCATCTGTCCTTGAAGTCCATCTTATGTTCTTGTTTTGATTCTAAGACCCCGGTGCCAGACATTTACATAATGTACATTTATTTTAAAAGTGCAGCTATAAACTACAACCAGTATTTTGGGTGCATTTACCTGATATGAAGTCTGCGTTGGGATTTCTTTTACTGTAAATCCTGTAGTTGTTAAGTAACTTGATTTGAGCAGGTATTCTCACTCAAAGCCTTTACCCTACTCATATTAATAATTCTTTTGGCAGGTGTATATATTAAAAATACTTTGGATTTGTTATCTTAGACATATATTTGCACATTTCCCACTTTGCATTGTCTACCGCATAACAAGTTCCCTCAGGATAAATGAAGTTTGATCTCATCTTATGGTAATTATGGTGTGTGTTGACAGCAGGCAGGTCACCCTTTACCAATGGGCTGCATTCATGAACACAAAGCAGTCTCCATAGTGTGAGCAAACATGCTTTACATGTGGCAGCTCATCAGTGTGTGTGTGTGTGTGTGTGTGTGTGTGTGTGTGTTCTGCAGTGTGACAGTAACCATGCACCTATAGAGCAATGCCTATTATGACTATTGTTTAAGCAATGCCTTTGAGTCAATGCTACATGGACTCTCCTCTTTGATGAAGCCACTAAGGCTGCAAAAAACAGTAGATCTAGTAGAAAAGAAGATGCAGCTCAGTGTTTTTGTGTACACATTACATGCTACACCAACATTAATGTCATTAAAGTTTGATGTGAAACATAAACATAACATTCTCCTCTTAATTCCTCAGATGAGGACTCATTTGAGGTTTTTGTTTGGGAGCTGTTACATTTTCTGAAAAGATGTGTAGGCTGTACAAGCAAACTAAATGTGTGTGTGCCTGTGTGTGTGTGTATGTGTGTGTTGTCTAAGCTGTGGACCCCATAAAGACACAACTCCACATCTACAGGGCTTATCTCAACATAACCAGATGGTTGTGGTTTGTATGTTCTCTGAGGAAAGACACATAGTTTTAGACAGAAGACTGAAATAAATAGGTGAGTGAGTAAAAGCACAACTTTTTACTTACACAGTTTTGTGATGATCTGATACTGATACTGGTTATCGGGTCAATACTGACTCAAATAGCTGTTTCGGGTACCTATTCAATTCAATTCTATGTTTAAATATACATTACATACTTTAAGTTTTGACCAATTTGTTGCTGCATTAAAAAAGTTTTAACTTGAATTGTAATTCCTTCCAACATAACTCATCCAAGTTCCATGCCTGAAAAACATATATACAGTATATATATATATATATATATATATATACATATATATACAGTATATATAATTACTCCAGTAACGCTGATCTTTACAAGAAAACATCTAGCCAAAATACATGCAGTCTTATCATGCATCAGCCCTGCCGTAAATCCTCCATTCGTAAAGGTCAAAATGTTCAGGTTTCATTGAAAATGTTTCATTTTGTTGGCTGTGGTTTGTCCTGCCCTCCCCTCTCCTGTGTTTATATCTTAATATTTGATATTGTAATATGATTGTAATGTAAAGTAATTGTTTTTACATGGAGAATTATTTTCCGGTTGAGTGGTCAATTGCTATTTCATTGAATAATTAACGCCACCTCATCTTCCGCCTGCGTGTGTCTGTCTGTCTGTCGTGTATCACATTAATTAAATTGCATTAATCTCTCTTGCATGTTGTGTCTCTCATATATTACCATAAACCTGAACCTCTTATTAAGATGCAAATGAAGCGGAGCACTGGGTCAACCTGGCTGCTCATGTGCAGGTATGAGTATTTTCATATTTGATGCAGGCTGTTGTCAACTGCTCTTCTGGCTTTAGGCCATGTTGGGATTTAAACCTGTGACTTTATGGTACAGGTGAGTCTCTCTAACAATGTTACTATATCTTTCCTCCTCAGTGCAGTCATATTATAACAAGACAGGGAGATAAGGACCTGCGTCCATTTCTATCATCAAAAACAGGAACTAAAAACGAGAATGCGAGAGAAAAGCTTTTCTTTCTAAGAAAGAAAGTAAAAATAACATAGATGGGTGCCTGTGTAACTCACCTGGTAGAGCTGGCGCCCATATATAGAGTTCTACTCCTCAACGCAGCGGCCGCATGTTCAACTCCACCCTGCGGCCCTTTGCTGCATGTCAGACCTTAAATGCCAATAAAGTATCATAGACTCCCAGTGGTGCAATGTATCTAAGTACGTTCACTCGTGTACTGTAACATTTTCATGTACTTTTACTTTACTTGAATATTAAGTCAATGCAATTTTATTTATAGAATCAAATCATAACTGGGTTATCTCAAGACACTTTACAGATAGAGTAGGTCTAGACCACATTCTGTAATTCCCCTGGAAACCTCGGGAAGGCCCAGACTCTTGGGGGGCGGGCATCTGCCGGTTGCCGGTTGGGACACAGACACACATACTTCTACGCCACTACATTTTCTCTAATAACCTTTTCTCCCTAAGGTCTCCAAACTTTGATTCAGTGCTTTTTTGCATTAATTAAAGCTAAGAGATTTGTTATAAAAAAGTTTAGATGGTTGCCGTTGAGTATTGTTTTCTTTACCCTTTATATAAAAGGGTAAAAATCACATAGCCTACTTACTGCATGGTATCATGAAGTTCTGTTGTTCACCATTAACAAATTTTAAAGACACTATGACTTTATGTTGGAAGCTGGATTTGAACCCAGATCCTTCTACCCCCCCTCCTCTTTTTTTCTTCCCCTTTCTCCCCCGTCTTCTCCAGCTTCTGTGAAGTATCTGCTGGCTTTGACCAACAGCACATCTTTGTTCACTGTGAGAAATGTTTCCGTTATTTCTCTAATTCATTTTTGGAAATCCCTATGTGTGTGTTTGTGTGTGTGTGTGTGCATGTATCCACTATGAACATATCTACGTGTTTTACATCTTCTACCTCATTTGGAAGAGTGTTTGTCCCTGTTTGTGTCCTTGGGTGTGCGTGTGTCTTTGTGCGTGTGCAGATGTGTGTCTGTGTGTGTTGCTATGTTGCAACCCTCATGTGTTTGTATGCATGGTTGTACATCAATGTATCTGCATACATTACTGTTCCACCCTGTGTGTGTGTGTGCGTGCGTGTGTTTGTGTGTGTGTGTGAGTGTGTGTGTGTGTGTGTCCCAGCCAGGAGTCAGCAGCAGACCTCGTCCTCGACTCCCACTCACACTCCCTCCAGCTGACTGGCACCATGGCAACCGAGAGATCCAGCCAGCCGAACAGGCAAGGCAGCCAGGGCCCTGAGTGTGTGTCTGTGTGTGTGTGTGTGTGTGTGTGTGTGCGTGCGTGCGTGCGTGCGTGTGTGTGTGGTCTTGTGTCCATATCTATGTGTTAAGGTGTGTCTTATTGTTTTGTCTTTCTTTTAAGTTCTTGTTTGTGTATTTTGTGTGTCCACTGGGAGCATTTACAAATGTGTATGTGCTTAAAATCTCTTTTTAACATTCCTTCCCAGCTAACATGTGTTAGCTCATGCATACATGCATGTGTTCATGTGAGTGTGTGTGTGTGTGTGTGTGTGTGTGTGTGTGTGTGTTTGGCTTGGGGTGTTGTTCGGCCGTTGCTGGGTCAGAATGAGGAGTTTTATTTTCAAGGATGCAGCAGGAAAGGGATCAGGGCTGGGAACTCTTAGAACTCTTAGAGGGGAACATGACTACATCTGGCTGTACCAAAGGCCAAATATGTTAAGGTCAGTAAGACTTTGGAGTAAACAATCTGACAACAGTAGACAACAAAATCATGCATATATCAAAGCAGAGATCAAGATAAGATTGATGAACTAATAAACAACCATTATAAAGGCCAAGTGGCAAGTGGCAATTTAAGTACATTCCAAAGCCGAAGAAAAACGATAGACCTTGAGCTGTGCTTCGACTGACTCAATAGCAGAGTGGGCAGATATGATGTGGTGGGGCACTTTGCTACACAGGCTCACTACTGAGAAGGCGCAACTGCTCCTGAACTTCCTGCCGAGCCCAAGGGACGACCAGAAATCTCAGATCTAAATATTCATCATTGTGATGGGAGAGGATTGGACAATGGCACTCAAGACAGACCGCAACACTGGTTCATGTATCATGTGCAAGCTCAAATGCATGTTGCCCAGTTGAGTAATTATGATATTATGGTATGGACGCAACAGGAGGTTGTCACCCATTGGATCGAGTATGATCTCCCAGGATACCTCAAAGTAGTTGAATTCAAGACTGGAGTCGCTGTGAGTGTGCGTGCGCGTGTGTGTTTGTGTGCGTGTGTGCTTATATGTGTGTGTGCCAGATAGCAGAACACAATCAGTGCTTTCACATGGACAGCAGTAACCCAGTTGAGTGAATAACCAGGTTCTGCCAGTTCTCCCCGTATACATGAGCGGAGAAAAATGGAAAAGTTACGAGAGTAACTCTACCTCCGATACAGTAGGTGGCGCTCTGCCAATGTTAAACTAGCGTTTTTGCTGTTGTTGCTTTGAACAAAAGCAGTAGTGTTTTTACCACACCTGCTGTCTTAAAGCTCTTTCTTTACGGTGCTGAATTACCCACTCTATATTACTGAGTAAGCGTTACTGGGAGGACATATAGTTGCGATGACTGTTTAATGTTGGCTACTGACGTACAAGCACATCGCGTAATGTACACACTAAAACACTAAAGAGGTACAATACATATAATGTTAGTCACTTCAATATTTCATTAACACGCTCTCGTCACAGTAGGAAATCACAGTGTTCTCGCCAGATGACTGACAACTTGTCCAGATCATTATATCTAACCAGTGTCGGGTGGAATTAGAAAGCTAACTTTGTTAACGTTAGCTAACTCTTGTTAGTTAACAGCCAGAGCAGGGGGCTGTGGGTACTTAGCTAGCTGTAGCTTCTATAGAAAAATGACCGGAATCTCACGTTTCTTCATTTTAACACTTTACTGAATGAAGTGCACATTTAAACATGAACTGACATAGCATACTGCATCACTAGCCTTCTTATTGTTATGATAACACGTTTTTTCACTTTAAAGATGGATATGTCTCCCCATGTCTATTCAAGTCTCTGTGGTCAAAATTAATGTTTTACCCAGGGTTCATTGTGTGAGCTCCATTCTACCTCCCTCTTTCTGATTATTGGCATCATTTACAATCAGCGGTATCTAAGTGTGTCTGGAAATCTACAGAGGAGGAGAGAGGATGGTGGCCTCTCAGTTCCCAACTTTAAACACTATTTCTGGTCCTTTGTGTTAAGACCCCTCCTCACCTGGTTTAGTCCAGATGTTCCTGAGAGTGCTATGACAGAGCCTTGGTCACTCTATGACATTCTCTTTGCCAAAGTTTCTAACAAACAGTGCCAGCTATGCTTTGGCCCCATTATCTCCCATCTTATCAAATCTTGTGTTATGGTTTGGGGTTCTTTATTGGGGTTGTTTTTCCCGTCTGGCTTCCTTGTGTTTGTTTCTTCGCCTTCTCTCCAGTCCTGTGTGGTGTTTGGCCTTGTGATTCCCCGTTACAGTGTCTGTTTGTTCTACTTCCTGTTTTATCTTGATAGTCTAGTTTCCTGTCCTGTCTAACCTTGTCTAACTTCATGTTTGTCTGTCTGATTGTCCAGCCCCGCCCTAATGTGATGCACCTGACGTCTCACCTGTTCCCTGTTACCTCATCACCTCATGTATTTAACCCCAGTGTTCCTCTTGTCTTGTGTCAGATCATCCTGCTTGTTTTCTCGGTCTTCATGAGAGTCGTGTTTCCCTGTGAGTTACCTTCCCTGTGAGTTACCTTCCCTGTGAGTTACCTTCCCTGTGAGTTACCTTCCCTGTGAGTTACCTTCCCTGTGAGTTACCTTCCCCGTGAGTTACCTTCCCCGTCAGTTTTTCCAGCCCTTGTGCTCTGGTTTTGTTTTTTCCCTGGATCCTCATTTTGGTGTTGTTCTTGGACTGGATTGTGGCCTCAATAAACCCTTTTTGCAACCTCATCTGCCTGCCTTCCGTCCTCGTCTCTGCATTTGGGTCCAATCCTCATTCCCCGTAACAGAATGATCTGACCTGATCATGGACCCAGCAGAGTACGTATTTCAGCCGCTTCTCCACCCGCTGGACCCATTGGCGGACCTCATGTCCGCCGCCTTCCGCCGCATGCATGAGGTGGACTCCACGGGGACCTGGCACCTCATGATGGTGCGGTGGGAAGAGGTGGACGCTGAATACGGTCCCCTCCCGGAGTCGGCAGAGCAGACACCCGGGGCTCTTCAGCCGGCGCCCCTGGAGACGGATTCCCGGGGAGTAGCTACTGACCAGACCATCCCGGGAGCTGCCACGGCCCAGTCCCTCCACGAGCTGCCGGTGTCCGTCTCCAAGACGTCCAAACGGTCCCGCGCCTCCCGGAGGGCAGCACGGGCTCGGGCCGCCGGCGCAGACCCCCAGCCGCCGGCACCCGCCGACGAGGCGGACCCCCAGCCGCCGGCTCCCGCCGACGAGGCGGACCCCCAGCCGCCGGCTCCCGCCGACGAGGCGGACCCCCAGCCGCAGGCTCCCGCCGACGAGGCTGACCCGGCTCCCGCCGACGAGGCGGACCCCCAGCCGCCGGCTCCCCCGACGAGGCGGACCCCCAGCCGCCGGCTCCCGCCGACGAGGCGGACCCCCAGCCGCCGACGAGGCGGACCCCCAGCCGCCGGCTCCCGCCGACGAGGCGGACCCCCAGCCGCCGGCTCCCGCCGACGACGAAGCGGACCCCCAGCCTCCGGCTCCCGCCGACGAAGCGGACCCCCTGCCACCGGCTTCCGCTAATGTAGCGGACCCCCAGCCGCCGGCTCCCGCCAATGATGCGGATCCCCAGCCGGCGCCTGTAGAGGCGGACGCCCAGAGAGTGTGCCCTGGACAGTCCTCCCTGGAATCTGCCTCGAACCCCCAGCCGGCGACCGCTAAGACAAGTTCCCAGGGAGTGTCCGCTGAACAGTCCTCCCTGGGAACAGTCCCTGACCTTGACCGGCCGACCGGCCCCCCAGACCCAGACAGGCCGACCGGCCCCCCAGACAGGCCGACCGGCCCCCCTGACCCTGACGTTCCGACCGGCCCCCCTGACCCTGACGTTCCGACCGGCCCCCCTGACCCTGACGGTCCGACCGGCCCCCCTGGCCCTGACGGTCCGACCGGCCCCCCTGACCCTGACGGTCCGACCGGCCCCCCTGACCCTGACGGTCCGACCGGCCCCCCTGACCCAGACCGGCCGACCGGCCCCCCTGACCCAGACCGGCCGACCGGACCCCCTGACCCAGACCGGCCGACCGGACCCCCCGAACTTGGTCCAAGACCCAACACCTCTGACCCCCGGCTGATGCTCGGTGGTCCCGGCCCCCGGCCGACGGCCAACGTTTGTGGCCCTCGGTCGACGTTCGGTGCCCCCGACCCCCAGCCGGCGTCTGGGCCTCTGCCCTCTTTGGGCATTGGTTCCCGGGGTCCCCCTGGTTCCGGTTTTAGGGGTCCCCCGGGACCCAGTCCCCGGGCTTCCTGGGGTTCTGGTCTTAGTCCCAGGTCTCCTGGAATCCCTGCCCCCCATGTTCCGGGTTCACATATCCCTGGTCTTGTGTCTATCCCTGTCTCTGTGTCGGTCCCCGTCACTGTGTCTGTTCCTGTCCCTGTCTCTGTGCCTGTTCGTGTCCCTGTCCCTGTGCTTGTCCCTGTGCCCTCGTCTGTCCCTGTGCTTGTCTCAGTCCCCGTGTTTGTCTCTGTCCCAGTGTTTGTCCCTGTCCCGGTCACCGTCTCTTTCCCTGTCTCTGTTCCTGTTCCCGTTTTTCTTCCTTTCCCTGCGTCTGCCCCATCCACATTGCTTCCCAAACCCAGTCCGCCGGTAGTCACGTCGTCTCCACCCGTCCCGTCTCAGTTTGTTCCCTCTATGCCCATGCCGGCCCGATCCGTCCCTGCGCCTGTCCGGTCCAGGCCGGTCCTGTCCCTCCGTGGGCTTTCTCGTGTCCCTCGTGCGCCCCTCCGTGGGCTTTCTCGTGTCCCTCGTGCGCCCCTCCGTGGGCTTTTCCGCGTCCCTCGTGCGCCCCTCCGTGGGCTTTTCCGCATCCCTCGTGCGCCCCTCCGTGGGCTTTTCCGCATCCCTCGTGCGCCCCTCCGTGGGCTTTTCCGCGTCCCTCGTGCGCCCCTCCGTGGGCTTTTCCGCATCCCTCGTGCGCCCCTCCGTGGGCTTTTCCGCGTCCCTCGTGCGCCCCTCCGTGGGCTTTTCCGCGTCCCTCGTGCGCCCCTCCGTGGGCTTTTTCCCGCGTCCCTCGTGCGCCCCTCCGTGGGCCTTCCCGTGTCCCTAGTGCGCCCTGTTTTTTCCGCGCCCCTAGTGCGCCCCCCCCGGGGGGTTTTCCGTGCGCCCTCTAATGGGCTCCCCTGTGTGCCCACTAACGGGCTTCCTTGTGCGCCTCCTACCAGGCTTCTTAGTGCGCCCTCCTAGTGCCCTTTCCTTTGTCCTTCTTCGGTCCCTGTGTTTGTTAATCACCCGTTTCTCTGTGTCTATGTACCTCTCTCCCTTTTTCTGGTTGTTTGTGGGTTTCTCTTTTCTGCCCCTGTGTCAGTGTCTCCCTCGTTTTGTCTCTTAGATCTGTCCCTCTCCTTGGTCTGGTCTTCTCTCATTCCGTCTTCCTTTTGGTTGCTTAGTCTCATTGTTCTGTGCTTCGGTCTCTTTCGGTCCTTGTGCCTGTCTGTCCCCCTCTCTTTGGTCTAGTCACGTCTCGCTCTCTTTTTGTCTGTCAGGCTTTTGGCGTCTCGCCTTCTCCCTTTTTGTCTCCCCGCCCTACTCGTCCGGTCTCTCTGTGTGTCCCCCTCGCTCGGTCCCGCTCCCTTCTTGTTACCTCTTTTCGTGTTTCACTCCCGGCCCGTCTCCCGGCGCTTTCCTCTCTCCTGGTCTGTCTGTTTGACTCTCCACGTTCCTCTCACTCTGTCTGTGTCGCGCTGTCTCCCCCACACAATCCCTCTCGCAGTCCCTCGCCTGTCTCGCTCTCTTTCTGTCCCGCTATCTGGGTCGCTTTGCCTCCCTCTTCGTCCATCCAGTCTAACGGTGTGTCCCTCTCGCTCTGTCCCTTTCGCTTCGTTTTCTCTGCTTGTTTGTGTGGGTGTCCCTCTTTTTCCTTGTGTCTGTCCTGCTCTCCGGGTTCCGGTCCCTTTTTCTGCTTGTTGGTGTGGGTGACTCTCCCTGCTCCTCTCTGTTTTTCTCCAGTCCATCTCGGTCTCTCTGAGTCTTTTTTGCCCTGCCGTGCTCTCCGTGCCGCGCTTTTTCTGCCCTTGGTCGCTCCTCCGCTCCCTTTCTCTGTTCCTCCCCTCCGATCCCTCGCTTGTCTTTGTCCTCGCCCAGTCTCCATTGCTATGTCTCTGTTGCTCTGTCTCTGTAGCTCCCTGTGCCTGTCTGTCTTATTCTCTCTGTGCCTCTTGCTCGGTCGTTGTCTCTCCCTCTCTTCCGTTTGTGTTAATATCTCGCTCACTCTCTGTTCGTGGTCTCTCGGTCTCTCCCTCTCCTGTTTGTGTGTGTATGTCCCTCTCCCTGTCGGTCCTGCTCTGTGTCCCTTTCGTGTGTCTGTCTGTTGGTCTCTTCCTCTGGGTCCCTCTCTCTCTTTCCGTTCATGGTCTGTCTCCCTTTGTCGGTCTTGCTCTCTATCTTTCTTTCTCTCTGGGTCCCTTTTGCGCTCTTTCTCTGTCTGCCTGGCTCCCTGTGTTCCTCTTCTGTCCTTGTGTCTGGGCCTTTCCCTCTCGGTATCTGTCCTGCTCCCTCTTTGCCTATCTGGCTCTATGTGTTTTGTCATCCCTTCATCTCTCCTTAGCTCCCTCTCTCTGGGTCTCTCTCGCTCTGTCTCTGCCTGCCTCTGTGCTTGTCTGCCCCGCTCTCTCCCTGTGTCCCTATCCTTTGCCCCTCCTCGGTTGCCTCTCCTCTTATCCCTCGCTCGCCCTTTGTCCTGTCTCTTTGGCTCACCTCTCCTCCTTTGTCCCGTCGCCCGTTGTCTTGTCTCCTCGTCCCTTTTCGTCTCCTCGCCTCTTTCGTCGTGTCTCCTCTTCTCCACCTTGTCTCCTCTTTGTCTTGTCTCCCTTTTTGTCTACCCTTGTCTGTCCCCTCTTCCTCGTCTCCCCTTTCGTATCATCTCCTCTCCCTCGTCGTCTCTTTTGTCTCCCCTCCTCTCTCTTCTGGTCTCCTCTTGTCGTGTTTTGGCTTTTCTCTTGTCTCCTTGTTTGTCTCGCTCCCTCGTCTCCTCTCCCGTGTTCACTTCGTCTCCCTCTCTCGCTCCCTCCTTCCATGTCCCTCTTTCGTTCCCTCGTCGGTTCCCTTCCTTTCTCCCTTTCCTGTTCCCTCGTTGGCTTCTCTATTCCTTGTGTCCTGCCCTGGCTCCTTGTGTCCGTGTTCCCTGCTTCCTTGTGCCCTGATCCCCGGTCCCCCTCTCTCCCGGTGTCTGTCGCCCTCTCAGGGTTGTTTTTTGTTCTTTGTGGGATTGTTTTGACATCTGGTATCTGTCTTCGGGGGGGGGGTTCTGTTATGGTTTGGGGTTCTTTATTGGGGTTGTTTTTCCCGTCTGGCTTCCTTGTGTTTGTTTCTTCGCCTTCTCTCCAGTCCTGTGTGGTGTTTGGCCTTGTGATTCCCCGTTACAGTGTCTGTTTGTTCTACTTCCTGTTTTATCTTGATAGTCTAGTTTCCTGTCCTGTCTAACCTTGTCTAACTTCATGTTTGTCTGTCTGATTGTCCAGCCCCGCCCTAATGTGATGCACCTGACGTCTCACCTGTTCCCTGTTACCTCATCACCTCATGTATTTAACCCCAGTGTTCCTCTTGTCTTGTGTCAGATCATCCTGCTTGTTTTCTCGGTCTTCATGAGAGTCGTGTTTCCCTGTGAGTTACCTTCCCTGTGAGTTACCTTCCCTGTGAGTTACCTTCCCTGTGAGTTACCTTCCCTGTGAGTTACCTTCCCTGTGAGTTACCTTCCCCGTGAGTTACCTTCCCCGTCAGTTTTTCCAGCCCTTGTGCTCTGGTTTTGTTTTTTCCCTGGATCCTCATTTTGGTGTTGTTCTTGGACTGGATTGTGGCCTCAATAAACCCTTTTTGCAACCTCATCTGCCTGCCTTCCGTCCTCGTCTCTGCATTTGGGTCCAATCCTCATTCCCCGTAACATCTTGGAAATTGGCTGAAACATATTGTCGTGTAGCATGTAACTGGCATACACTTTCCCCATTGTTCAACAACACAGTGCTCCTGATTGGTGGGAGGCTCCACACCAACCAGCTCTTTGTCTTAAAGACTTTTTAATCAGGTTGGCTTGTTATCTTTTTCCGACTTAAAAAATCCATTCAGTCTACCACGTTCCTAATTTTTCTTTTACCTTCAATTAAGCAGCAGCCAAAAAACTGTGTTATGGTATCAAGGCTTTATCAGTTCTTAGTGATATCTGGCTGCTCTGCCCTTCCCATTGAGAGGATCTGGGAACGTGATTGCCCAGGCCTGAGTATCGATCTTGACTGGCATGATGTATGGTCTAGCATCCCAGAAGTATCATGCAGACCATCAGCAGATTCACTACAATTCCATTCATAGGACATATCTCACCCCCTGTGAAAATGCACTACATGAAAATAATTAACAGCCTTTTATGCACTTTCAACTAAAAGCCCAAGGTAAATTTCTTCACATGATCTGGAATTGCTCTTCTGTTGGTCAGTTCTGGAACAATATTTCATCCAAAATATCAACCTTGATTAATGATACTGTACCTGCTACTATCTGTGTTTTGATTGTGACCCTTTCCTTTTTGGATGTCATTTAAGTGGAGCTCTTCAAGACTCGCATAAATGGAGCGCCACAAAAGGCTTTGGACTTTTGGCTCAACATTGCTGAATCCTTGAAATCCATGCTGTAGACTTGTGCTTTGGCCTCCTAGCTGCTGTCTGTGCATGTGTTTGGTCCCGTGTGTCTTGTGTCCGTCTCTCTGTCTAGTTGTTTGTGTGCATGTTTGTGTGTGTCTGTTTTTGTATGCCTTGTTGGTGAGCTGCGGGTTTTGTTCCTGCTGTTTTTGTTGGGTCTCCCAACTCCCCGTCTTTTCTCTCTGTGTTTTTTTGGTCCTGGGACGCATTCTTATGTCTCAGTGTATTGTTTGTTAGTTGTGTAATAAAAAAAAAAATTTGATCGCTTCTTTTTTTTCTCAACCTTTCACCTACAGCCTTTGACAACATACCCCTAGCCCTGTGGCCTGTAGAAGTAACTGCAACAATATGTAACGCTAGTGTCACAGTCGCTCCATGGTGCTTTTTGCCCCCAACGGCGCTTTCCTGGCAGCTAACCCAAACATAACCATTGCCGCGCTGCCTGGAAAAAGAACAAAAAAAAAAAAAAAACACACACTAATTCACATTTAAAATTACCTATTTTTACTGTATGCTTTTAACTATATATCAAACTGCATTTATAAATAACTATATGAGATTCTGTAACATGAACTCAAAATACGTCCTCCCCCTATAGGATTATATCTCTAATGGATATAGAGGTTGAACTGGTCTTCTTAATATTGTTCCTTCTGGATAATTTGTATTATAATGTATACTGTTTATTGATCCCCAGTGGGGAAAGTACAATTTACACTCCGTTTGTTAGTAATCACTACACACAGGCCTGAAATACACACTCATGCACAAACGGAAAGATGTCAGGGTGAGTAAGCTGCCAGTGCTGGACCAGTGCCCTGAGCTGTAAGGGGGGTATGGTGCCTTGCTCAAGAGCATCTGGCAGTGCCCAGGAGGTGAAGTGGGATCTCTCCAGCTAGCTACGGACTCCCTATGCACTGAGCTACTGCCACCCCCAAGAGACTTTTTTTTAAGACGTTGTTTTAAGGTCCCATGGCATGAAAATGTCACTTTATGAACATTAATATGCGTTCCCCAGCCTGCATATGGCAAAGAATTTGGCCCACCCATGAGAGAGAGAGACATCATGGCTTTCAAACGAGCAAAGTGGCAGTTGGTCAAGGCCACACCCCAGCCTCCACCCTGCCCCCCCTCTCCTCCTCAAAAGATACAGACTCAGAAATAACACATACTAAGGAAAGCTCATGTGGGACTGGCTCTAGTGGCTGGAATTCTGCACCAAGGCTGAATTTTGGGAAAGAGACTTCAGATACAGTATTAGGGACCACTAAGGTCTATATAAAAGAGACTTCAGATACAGTATTAGGGGACCACTAAGGTCTATATAAAAGAGACTTCAGATACAGTGTTAGGGGACCACTAAGGTCTATATAAAAGAGACTTCAGATACAGTATTAGGGGACCACTAAGGCCTGTATAAAAGAGACTTCAGATACAGTATTAGGGACCACTAAGGTCTATATAAAAGAGACTTCAGATACAGTATTAGGGGACCACTAAGGCCTATATAAAAGAGACTTCAGATACTACACAACCTGGCAACCCCCGTGAACTTGGAGTCTGGGAATTACTGAGTTTCCTTTACAATAAGAATTTACGTTACAGATGCATCGCTGCATTTCCACTGGTGAGCTAAACTAGATATCACTGTCTCTGTCTCATGAGCCAAAGCATTAAGTTTGTTGTAGCAACCAAGGTAATAATAATAACTTAGTTTATGAAACCCACGGATACTTTACACAAAAACAGGGGGACAAAAAGAAAATGGTAGGCTAACACAAACAAGGACTGAAAAGAAATAAAAAAACAGGCATTAAATGGAAGAGGGACGTGATTTCATGTAGGCTACTGCCGTACAAACACGTGGCATTGTAAAGTTATGTTATGAATTAAATAGACATACCTGAGGGCCAATTCGGGGTCGGTTTTGAATTATTTACAATCCCTTAATTCCCATAAATCTGTTGAAAGCCCGACAGATTGAATCGGGTTTTGCCCATCTTCTGTCACTGTCAAGTTGTTCTTTGTTTAATTTCTTTGTTTCTGTAATGGCCCTGCCCCTGTATCAGCCATAACTGCTGCAGATTACTTCTAAAATAAAATTACATACAATTAAGCCTATATAAAGAAATCTGCTGCTACCTGGCTGGACACTCACCAATACAGGCTTTTCCGGTGTTACCCCGAAATCTGTGACCAATCAGAATTGGACTCTTGCAAAGGCATTCATAAAAATGATATCAAAATATTGTTGTTGTCACTGTTAGTCTCATTTGTTGTTACAGGTCATTTATGATAATCAGATGGAAAATTACACAGTTTCGGAAACATTTAGAAGTAACATATAGTTATTTTAATAAAATAGTCCTTTTTTAATTTTTCTGGATCCAAGTTGCATTAATTTAATTGATTATATTTTCAGGAATTATTAGAAATACTGACATTTTTCCCATCACACTTTGGCTGGAATCGTTGTGAAACAGGTATTGAATTGAATTCTATGTGGCTGTGGCTCAGGTAGAGCGGTAGCCTGCCAATCGGAAGGTTGGTGATTCGATCCCTGGCTCTGCAATTCCATGTCGAAGTGTCCTTGGGCAAGACACTGAACCCCCAGTTGCCCCCGATGCTGCCCCATCGGAGTGCTGATGAGCAGGTGGCACCTTGTACGGCCATAGTGTGTGAATGTGAGTCAATGGTAAATGGTTCCTGTACTATGTAGAAGTGCTTGAGTAGACTAGAAAAGCGATACATAAATACAGTCCACTTAAATTTATTTATAAACCCTGTAGAGACCATACTTTAAGCCACTGTCACTGTGAATCGTATCATTAATAGGGATTAGAAAAGGAGGTTGCTGGTTTGAAGCCCAAGACAAGGGGGATGAATGGGATTGAAAAAGTTTGCCGAGCCAAGTACTGATCTCTGCAGCTGCTCCTTGCTCCTTTTGATGGTTCACAGAAGAAGACTGCAGGTGTCAATCCACTCTTCAGCTTCATCCTGTTTTGGGACAGTTCCCCTGACCTGTTCAAACTGACAGAGGAGATTTCAACATGTATAGGTTGTGTGTGTCAAACAGTAGAAGAAAAAGAGGAAGAAAAAAGAGAAGAGAACAGTTTCACAGAGAAGGAAATTCAAGAGACCCAACCCAGAGAGGTTTTACAACCAGATGGACAGAAAGCATCATTCACTATACAGCAACATTCACAATACGCATCACACAGACTACATGCTACAAACCAAACCTGAAGAGAAAACCTGCTATGGGAGATCTCAGAAAAGGCGTGAGCACGGTCTGTTTGGCTTCATAGTGAACTCCCCGGCATTCATTGGAAACATTCAGTATTTCCCTTCATGGAGATCCAATCCAGTAGTTCCCCAAGAGGGAATCTGTCCGGGGATCGTTCATTTTAATGGGCTTCATGCACTTTTTGGAATAAAACATCTAAAAGCAAAAATCCTGTCAGATTGGGGTCCCTGAGATTAAATCCTATCAAATGGGGGTCCGTGGTCTAATTTCTATCAGTTTAGGGTTCCTTCACATGAAAAGGTTTTGGATCTAATCCATTGAAATACATTATAAAATGAATATGGAATGTATTGTGGAATATAATACTTTTTTTTTAAGATAATCTTTTGTGCATTTTCAGCCATTATTTTGATAGGACATCAGAAGACATGAAAGGGGAATAAGAGGGGTGGATGTCATGCGGCGCCCGCTCCACCAACTGAGCTACCTGGGTGCCCGTGGAATACATTTAATGCTAGAGTTTCAATATACTGTATATACTACTGAATACTTTGTACTGCATATGCAGTACAAAGTATGACCACTTGTCATATTGTCAAAAGCTATTATTCACGTACTGCATATTTTCCATAACTTCCTAAAATGTACATTCTTTAGAAAATGTGCCTATAGCTAGAACTGGGCAATATATTGATATTATATTGATATTGTGATATGAGACTAGATATTGTCTTGGATTTTGGATATTGTAATATTGCGATATGACACAAGTTTACCTGGTTTTAAAAGCTGCTTTACAGTAAAGTGATGTCATTTCCTTAACTCACCAGACTAGCTGTTTTATTATTTACCCTTTACCCACTGTAATTATTATATCCACATTACTAATGATCATTTATCAAAATATTTTGTGAAAGCACCAATAGTCAACGAGGTAATATCTTTGCAGTATTGATATCGAGGTATTTGGTCAAAAATCTCGTGATATTTGATTTTCTCCACATTGCCCAGCCCTAACTATAGCAACCTGCACTGTAAAGTAAACATGTACAATATACATGCTGTTTAAATGCTACCTTTGAATGTAGAATTAATCAATTAACTGGTTCAGTTGTGTACAAGGTTGATGCATGCTGTTACACAGGGCATTTTGTTGCTAGCTGTCTGTCCTTGAATTTATAAATTCCTTAAAACCTCCTTATCAAGTAGTTGTATGTAAGCCTTGTTTCTCTCAAACAGCAGTTGGTGTCCCACCAGCTGCCTTCAACGGACAACCGTTGGCCTCCCCAACGAAGGCACAGAGAGAAAAAAAAACGGGGAGCAGGAGGAGAAACTAGAGTGTTTTGAAACACACTTTCACTTCCCATGGTGGAAGGTTATTTTCATCCTCTTGGTCGAGTTTCACTTTTTTTTCTCCATCTAATTCCTATGGGGAAAAGCATGGGGCTTTTAGATAAGACGCACAGACACAGACATAACAGCTCAGTTTGGACTTGACTCAACTTCACTTGTCTTTAAAAAACATGCACACAGACGGAGCTTCATTTGTCTCTCAGTACGATTTTAGAAAGCATATGTTTATCCTGACATGTGTATGTAAATAAAATCCTAATTACAATCATAGCAAAAACATTTTAAGAGGAAAATCGGTATCCATTAATTTAATAATCAATCTTAAAATGACTGATTTATTAAACATTCAAACAAATAATATCAGATCACACCAGAGACAGTTTCATTGTCCGGCAATAGGACATTTTTACTTGTCACTGTAGGAAAAACTCAGGTCAAAATGTCAAAAGGTCTTGGTCAGGTCCCAGGTGTGGGAGCCTAGCCTATGAGTCTGCCGCTCGTATAATTGATGATGATATACAGCTTATGATGATGTCCAGCTTCTGTGTCTAAGAGAGAAATGAAAGAGTGCATGTGAGCGATATCCTTCCATCCATAGTCCTCTGACTCCCCCCTCTCTCTTTTCTGTTTTCTTGATAACGATGAAGGAGGGCACTAAACGGGGTGTTGGAGCCCAGCCCTGCGGGGTCTCCTTGGGCATCTCACAGTGGTAAGGCCAGCCAGACTGCAGCCCATCCAGGCTGCAGCCCAGCCGGACGCTCCCACGTCCCAGCTGAAGGGCTTACTGCACCGCAAACACGAGTGGGTGGGACATGGAAAAGGCTTCGAGCTGGGCGCCAGTAGACTGTGTGATTTAACATGATGAGATACACAATTATTTATTTTCATACCTTCAAAACAATGCTGTGTTTGGTGTTAAATTACTCTAATCTTCTTTATCTTTAATCGTCTTTATGAAGGATTTATGTAAGGGTTAATGTGTAGAGACCCTGGTGATGCTGAGGTCATGTGTAGAAACCCTGGTGATGCTAAGGTCACGTGTACAGACCCTGGTGATGCTGAGGTTATGTGTAGAGACCCTGGTGATGCTGAGGTCATGTGTAGAGACCCTGGTGATGCTGGGTCATGTGTAGAGACCCTGGTGATGCTGAGGTCATGTGTAGAGACCCTGGTGATGCTGAGGTCATGTGTAGAGACCCTGGTGATGCTGAGGTCATGTGTAGAGACCCTGGTGATGCTAAGGTCACGTGTACAGACCCTGGTGATGTTGAGGTTATGTGTAGAGACCCTGGTGATGCTGAGGTCATGTGTAGAGACTCTGGTGATGCTGAGGTCATGTGTAGAGACCCTGGTGATGCTGAGGTCATGTGTAGAGACCCTGGTGATGCTGAGGTCATGTGTAGAGACCCTGGTGATGCTGAGGTCATGTGTAGAGACCCTGGTGATGCTGAGGTCATGTGTAGAGACCCTGGTGATGCTGAGGTCATGTGTAGAGACCCTGGTGATGCTGAGGTCATGTGTAGAGACCCTGGTGATGCTGAGGTCATGTGTAGAGACCCTGGTGATGCTGAGGTCATGTGTAGAGACCCTGGTGATGCTGAGGTCATGTGTAGAGACCCTGGTGATGCTGAGGTCATGTGTAGAGACCCTGGTGAGACTTGGAGCAGCGTCTCATATTGTGTCGAACCTTCTTAGTGATTATAAATGTTGATTTTGATGCTATCATAGTAGTGGCCCTAGCTCTCCCAGTCAAAAGAACATTTCACCCAAAAACAAGAATACGGTCAATCTATTTATGCTTTTAAACTAAAGTTTGACTCAGGTACATTAACAAAAAGAGAATAATTTACTGGAAGCAGTGTTGAAATACTTCATTTATTATATTTGTACTTTTACTTTTTAAACTTTTACTTTTACTCCATTACATTAAGTGTCCATTAAATGAGCATTAATTTACATTCCTAAATTAAATATAAAAATTAGATTTTATTTAGGAAATGTACATTGCCCCAGAGCATCTTAGTTACTCGTTACTACAAAATAAAATCAGAAAAAAATATGTTACACTAAAAAAAAAAAACAGATTTGGCAAATCGTTGCTCTAAAATTGCCAAGATAATGCATTACAGTTGGTTTGTTGCCAAGGTAAAAACTAAAGAAGAGGAGGAAGCATAATGACTGACAGTGTCATGGAAGCACCTGGTGCAGGCTCTGCCGCCATGGTAACAGACGATGTAACCAGCCCAATCACCAAGACAGTGGTGATGAAGATAACGTTACACACCTGTGGCCATTTAAAGTTCATAAGGGTCTTTTTGCTTTAACTTTACTCCTTTTGGAAGTAAGTTATGTTGCAAAATTAAGATTAAGACTGAATACTATAGTTAAGAGTGCTTATCTTGGGTGTAAAATAAACTTGACTTAGGACTCAACTTGACTTCACTTGACATAACTGGTGACTTGATGTGACTTGCCCCAAAAAATATATTTTGAGACTTGGTTGAGACTTTGACCAAATGACTTGAGACTTCCTTGGGGCAAAGATGGCAGCATGTCTATGTCCCCACAGCCCAATGGTCCCACAACCCAATGGTACCACAGCCCAATGTCCTCACAGCCCATGGTACCACAGCCCTATGTCCTCACAGCCCATGGTACCACAGCCCTATGTCCTCACAGCCCATGGTCCCACAGCCCTATGTCCCCACAGCCCATGGTCCCACGGCCCTATGTCCTCACAGCCCATGGTCCCACAGCCCTATGTCCCCACAGCCCATGGTCCCACAGCCCTATGTCCCCACAGCCCATGGTCCCACGGCCCTATGGTCCCACAGACCTATGGTCACACAAAGTGTTTGGTGATTAGACTCTATCTCTATACAAATATTTCGTATATATGTATATAGGGGCAGAGAACCATCAGACCCCCCCATGACATGGGGTGGTGACGAAGGAGCCCAAAGACCAGATGACTGGAGGTGGAATGGGGGGTGGAGGGTTGCACTCTTTGCCTGCAACGACAGCTGATAGCAAAGGGAGAAACAGATTATTTTAAGCAGGGTTGTGACAGTCTGAGTATTTTTTAACACTTCTACTTGAGTATGGGAAGTGAGTACTTTTGCCAGTCTGACCTTTTTCATACTGAACTTGTAAAAACCCATCTTTATAGGCTTTTTACTCCATCTCTGTCTAATGTTTTAATTTGGATACTCATTTTGAGTCATTTTTTAATTAAATAAATAGTAAAAAGGCTCTGATTCCAGCTTATTAAATGTGAATATTTTCTTGTTTCTTTATTCCTCTGTGACATTAAACTAAATATATTTTAATGATATGTTCAGAGTAGGCCTCTGTCTAGGCCACACACTTATATAAAGTTTTACTTGTTCATCAGTTTCTTTAACTGTATTATTCATGTGTAGGCCTATTCATAATGAGCTAAATATCTGGATGAGGTGGAACAATAGGACTGAGCACATATTGTGGGATATGTGATGAATAATTGCTACAGGACGCTGAACAACTTCTTTAATGTTCGTGTGTTTTGTTGATGAAAGATTAGTGCACATGTAGAGGTGGATTCTCACTTCAGTCTGTTAAACCCCCTTTAGGCACCCACGGGACTGTCTGATTGAATGCGATCATAGACAGTTAAAGAAAGTGCGATGCGCGGGTTCGTCCTTTTCGGACACTTCCTGCTTCTGGAGCTCGAGCAGTGTGCGTGTCCCGTCGACTCAGGCCGGGTTTTACAGGCTGGGCTGCTGCTGTGTCGCAGCAGTGGAAGGACCAGGACTACAGCTGCCCTGCTGCTGTTTGGAAGGACACATCGGAGCCTGAAGCCCATGTTGTTATTACCAGTGCTGTACCGTATTTGAGGAAGAAGGAAATGAGGCGTATTGGGCTTTAAGGGTGCAAGGGAGAGGAAAGAGAAAACCGGATTCAAACAGGTGTCCGGCTGTCTCCCATCAGCCCGAGACCGGAGGAGGAAGAGAGAGATACAGAGAGGGTGTGAGAGAGAAAGGGCAAAGGGATATAGCCTAGAAGAAATAGCGCTGCCGATGGGCAAATCAATCCGCTAATTTGAGGACGTGTCGTTAGTTTCAGTTAACCGGGCCCTTTTTCGGTTCAACGGTGATGGAGACCCGACACCACAAACACGGCTTTTTTTTTTAGCCAATAGGCCTATCTTGTTTTGAAAGAGAGATAATTTCATCTTTTTTTCTTTCTTTCTCTCTCAAGAGGAGGTGATAGAAGAGGGAAGGCGGTGACTGACAACCCCCACGGGACAGGCCGTCCGACCCACGCTTCTAACAGGTGTGTCTGAAGAGGGCATATCGCTCCAATTTGCACCGCCCGTCCGGTCGGTCCGTGCCCCCTCCCTCCCAGTCTCATTGTTCCTGGTGAAATGACATCCAAACAGGGGCTGGTTAGGAGTTAATTCGTCTTCGTTAAGGTGTCCCCAGTGAGCGCTCATTCTTCTTTTCTTTCGCTGTCTTCGTAAATGTCCATTGGTGCGTTCAGCAGCAGAGAGGAGGAAGGAGGAGGTGGATAAATCCGAACGGCGTTCGTTTAAAAACCTATGGGACGTTGGAGCGTGGTTCGTGTTTTTCTTGAAGAATGGAGACAATTTAAAACGAGTGAACTGGTCGTTTAAGAGCAGAAGGGAAGATTAGGAGATTTTCCAAATTTATTTCACCAGATAGGAAGGTCTTGACTGAGTTCGCCCCCCTGGTAAAAGAGGCAAAACCCGCCGTTTGGTGCTGTCGTTCCGGCGACGTTCGCTAGCCAAACCGAACCCAGTTCTGACCTATTTTACAAAGTGGGGACACACTCTCGTTGAAACAAAGTCCTCCTCGTTTTATCATGACAACGAGGAAAGGCAGCAGTGTGGCGGACACGGTGACTACCTCCACCACTAACCACCAGACCCAGACCCAGACCCAACCGAGGAGCCGGAGTCCCAGCAGCGGGGTCCCGGCGTCAGAGGAAACGGGCGGAGGGGCGGAGATGTTCGGGGAATTTCAGGAGTGGTGCCTCCGGACGTACGGGGACTCCGGCAAGACCAAGACCGTGACCCGGCGTAAATACAACAAAATCCTCCAGACCTTGATCCAAGGGGACGAAGAGAATAGCAACGGGGTGTTCCTGCACGAGAAGAATAACAACCACATCAACGCCAAATTTAAATTCTGGGTCAAGTCCAAGGGCTTCCAGGTCGGGACGCTGCAGGACGGCAAGCACGGGTCATCGGACAGACCGGTGCTGTACGTCCCCATCAAGGCGACGGTTAGTGCATCTTCCGCTTTCACTCCGGTGTGTGTGTGAGTGTGTAAAAGAGAGTGTGAGTGTGTGTGTGTGTGTGTGAGAGAGAGAGAGAGAGAGAGTGTGTGTGTGTGTTGTGTGTCTGTCCCGTTTTTATGATGCATGTCCTCATCTTATTTGGCTACAGAAATCAGGTGTGAGTGTGTGTGAGTGTGTTGTATGTCTGTCTGTCCCGTTTTTATGATGCACGTCCTCCCCTTATTTGGCTACAGAAATCAGGTGTGTGTGTGTGTGTGTGTGTGTGTGTGTATAGCCTACAACATAACTTTCCCTGGCTCAGTGCCACATAGCAAACACCTGTTCCAGTATGGAGCATGATAGTGGTTTTACACTGGTATGCTTTATTTTTTCAACCCACACTCTTTATTTTACCAACCTGTTCTAGTTGATCGAATTGGGCTGTCCTCAACTAAAGAAATGATTGTATTTAGTCGACTTGTAAAACTAAGTTTCTCTCCAAAGAATCATGCAAAAGCACCACCAGAGATGTGCTCATCCGTTTCTTGGAAATAACAATCAGCAAAAAGCACATGATGTTATCGACTAAATGAATCCTAGTCGACTAAGACCAAAACCACTGATAAATTGACTCATCTAGGGGGGCAGCCCTACATTCCATTCATTATCGGTTCATTTATTTAGAAATAAAAATAAATGACAGGGGCCTGACACAGTTCACCAGAGCCAGAAGTATCACTCTGTGTGACTACAGACACACAATATGTTATTTATAATGAGATGAAACCAAGAAAAGGAACAACTATTGGCATTTAACAGGCTGCAACCAGTAACTATATAACTATCTACAAATGACTAAAAATCTAGCTTCTGTTATGACTGTTATGAAAATGACAGTTAAAAGTCACCCGGGCATCAGGAGAAACTTGCAGTTTTTGATTAGTTTAGGGCTGCAATTTACAATTAATTTCAATGTAGATTATCACTCATTGTCAAGTTTTTTTACTCTCTAAAACGTCATAAAATGGTGAAAAATGTGGATCAGTGTTTCCCAAAGCCCAGGATGACGTCCTCACATGTCTTGTTTTGTCCACAACTCAAAGATATTCATTTTCCTGTCCCAGAGGAGAGAAGAGACTAGAACATATTCACATTTACCAAGCTGACATCAGAGAACTTTTACTTTTTTTCATAAAAATGAAGTCAAACCGATTTAATGGATTATCAAAATAGTTAGTGATTAATTTAATAGTTGACAACGAGCCTAATCAATTTGTTTTTGCAGCTAGATGAATTTTCTGTCAAATGACAAATTAACAGCAATGAATCAGGTCATCTGTCACTTTTCTTACATGCACAGCAGGGACCAGGGTATGGTCTGACCCTGGTTGAGTGAATAACCGGGTTCTGCCAGTTCTCCCCGTATACATGAGCGGGGAAGAATGGAAAAATGACGAGAGTAACTCTACCTCCGGTACAGTAGGTGGCGCTCTCACAACACACAACTGGTCAGAATAAGGCTTTTTGTCAAACTATGGCAGCTTTGAACTATGTCAAAATTACACCGACCGGACACTAAATTAGTAACAAATTACCAACTTACTGTTGTATTCACACACTCTCGAAAGAGCGTAATAAAGCAGTGTTCTGGCCAGATGACTGACAAGTTACTTTGTTGACGCCGCCTTCACATTGGCACAGATACGGCTGCATATGTGCCAATGCTAATTTTCATGATTTCCTAATGTTAATACCGTTAAAATGTATAATTAACCACAAATATTAATTTATTGACATTATACCGCTACTGACCTGACACATGAACATCCTGCAGAGAAAGCAGCAGAGAAAGCTCTTAATATCTCTACAGCCCTCAGATGACACCCCAGAGACAATTGGACACTGACAGACTGAGTTGTTCTAGTTTCTCCACCATTTGATTTCTACTCGCTTTCAACGGTGTAGTACGACGTGCACTGGGGGCGCATTGCGTATTACGGAGCTGACTACAAGTGCCAGTGTGAAGGCGGCGTTAATCTGACCATTCTCGTTTGAGAGGTCGGGGTATTGCCTTAACCCGAATATAATCCATATAGTCCATCAGTCAGGTAATGACCTTTGACCCAGAGTTTACATCTTCCACAAGACTCCCAGACACATACAAACTTAGAGAAAAAAAATCCATGCTGTTTTGAGTGAGATCCGGTTTCTAAATGTTCTCTGTCTTCAGTCTCCGGGTGAGCATGCTAGCTCGTTCTCAATGGCCAAACACTGCTCCAACAGCCACTAGTTGACCATAATCTCCAAAAGAACTACTTCCTGTCCCTGTTCTGCAGGTATTCCACAAGTGTCCCTCTTCTAGAAGAAGTCTCCCAGCTAATCCTGCCTTGGACTGACCAAAGCTGGAGAAAGAGTTATCTAGCTGATTGGATCTTATAGGGCTGCACAATTAATATAATTTTAATCACGATCACGATTTTGACTTCCCATGATCAAATTTGCATGATCGAGCCAATTTTTAAAGAGTCATTTCATAGAACGCTAAGTTTTTTTGCATAGCGCATCTACCGGTCCGTAAACCCCTGTCTGCTCATGAGCCAGTCAGAGTTGTTCCCTGCACCGCGCAGCTTAGTTTCTAGATGGAGACAGTCACAGAGGACAGAATAACGGGAGGAAAACTCAATAGATAGCAGTTGGTTATACGTCGGTCTCAAGGTTTACCAGTTTACCAGTAAACGCATCATTTTGTCCCATCTGTGTTGTTTTTCAGAGAACAGCGGTGACCAGTGCTAGTCGGTGGCGGTGCTAGTTAGCGTCTGTTAGTTCACAGGCTCTAGGGCGCGAGTAACATTTTTCCTCTTGTCCTCGCATCCGCTGCAATGCTGTTTATGTGGATATGGTTTAATTTTGCGTTACATGACCCATTTCTTCTGTAAAGCCGTGCCTGTGTTGGATCTCTCCTCTACTCTCTCACGTCTTACTTTCCGCGCCCGGCCACACAGCGCCGGTCCACACTTCTGACATTTGTCTACAGTTTTAATTGTTATTAATACAGCTGTATATTGTTAAATATGAGGGGCAAACCTGTATTTGTACCATCGTTTCCGCGGGTAACTCTGCTATCGCGGCCGCCACTGCGAAGAACACAGAAGAAGTTATTGAATGCAACTAACTTCAGTTGGTAGAGTAACAGCGTGTGAGACAGAGCTGCTGGACCTGGGACAGAGATGTGACCCATGGCCAGAATATTCATAAAAATGCAGAACAGTGACGATACAGACATTTCATACACACAACGTGTGTACCCGCCATTGGACCCGTGCTGGACCCGTTCATAATGAGTCAGCCATCTCTCTGTGAGTACTCCATCGCACTCTCCCTCTCTCTCCCTAGCTGTTTTCATCAGTTATTGTTGAAAACAAGTGAAGGAGCTTTCTCAGAGATACATTTAAAAAAAAAATATATATATACGTATATATATATATATATATATATATATATATATATATATATATATATATCCTACGCTATTTATTTAAAATAGCTCATTTTCATTTACGTGTGTTGCAGCTGTATGTCTATACAACATACAGCTTCAACATAAGAAGAATGTAGCATAATATAGATGTGAAAGCAATTATAAACAGTCTATGTGACAATAAAATTTGTTTTGGTTAAAATCAACAAATAATCGTGAGAATAATCGTGATCACAATATTGATCAAAATAATCGTGATTATCATTTTGGCCATAATCGTGCAGCCCTAGGCTCTTACCTTGCTACTGAGCATGTGCAGCTCCCAACAAAGATAGGATAGAAGTGAGATGTCTCACTCTGTAGCTAAAACAGAGACCTAAACACACAGGGGGAAAACAGGATTTTTTGCAATGTGCAGTGCAACAAAAATATGGTGTTTTTTGAAAATCAAATGATGGAAACCTATTCTGGTACAACCTCAAAATACAATTATGGACCTGAAAATAAGCATAATATGGGCACTTTAATCATGTTGCACAAACTATGAAACTAAATAAGCTAATTTTAACCCACAGACGGGAAGTGTGATGATAAGTCTAGCTTGTATAAGTCTAGGTTGTAACCCTACAACCATAGAAAAATGATGCATATTGTATGTGCACATGTGCAACAATTTGTTCTTACTGTCAGAAGTTAATGTTGGCTTGATTTCTATTATGTAGCATCAGTTAACGGGTCAAATAACCTTGGTACAACCCATGTTATTGGTGTGAAAGTGGTATTAGTTCTTCAAGAAGCAAAACAAGCCGTGTGCAACTTTGTGTCGTTTATTATTCAAGTCTATTTGTAAAGGGTGCATCCATTTAAAAAGCCACCATGAACACACTGACTCATAATCTTACCAAATGATTCTTTGTTGGAAATTAAAGCACATTATGGTTTATTTCTAGAATTTATTTTGAAAGTCAAAATCTCACAATAAGGGCAGTCACAATACTATTGTTGGGTGGATAATAGATATGATTTAGTCTATTTCAGTTATTAGTGGATTAACAGGAAATTGATTTTGATTGTCAGTTTACCCAATTGTTCATGGTATTGATCTTGCAAGAATTGCAAATATGTACTGGTTCCAGCTTCTGAAATGTGAGGATTTACTTAGTCTTAGTTTGATATCTTTTGTAAATTGAAGGTTTGTGGGTTTTGGACTGTCGGCCGGAGAAAACGAGCAATTTGTGATCAATTTGTCAGCATATTCAGACATTTTTTAGATTGAAAGATTAATGAATACTGACAATTTTTAGTTGCAACCTAAGATTTTTTTTTAAATATACTATTCCTTCTCATCTTCTGCACAAATTGCAGCATCAGTACTAATTGTTGATTGTCATGCACCCATTGATGTCAAGCTACAAGTAAAGTGTTGGTGGTGGATGTGACACAACTGTAATCACAGTATACTGTATGTGTTGCTCAGTTTGTCGTCCTCGGTATTCATTCAGTTGTTCAGTGTGTCTAACTGAGTTGTATCAGTGTTTGTCTCGTCAGCGGTGTGTTCCCACCTCATGGCTTTTTGTTTCCAAGCAGAATTATCTACATTTTCCGGATATAAGCTGGTAAAGTGTGTGTAGATGCATAAGATATTATGTGTGTGGCTGCGAGCAGCCCTGGACCACATGTACATGGTATTTATTTAAACCAGAGAGCACTTGTTGAATGAAGAGTGCAGTGTGACTGGGATTGCACAAATACATGAATGAAAGGTACAAAAAAATGGCTTATTTCTGTGATTGCGAAGCACTGTGTTATATATATCTATCATTTCAAATGGCTTGTGAATGCAGTGTAATTGCTGCAAAGCTCTTTTTTTGTATCCGCAGACTCTAATCGGTTGTTCAAATGACTGAACAAACCGGCCAAAGTAATGCTGTGGAGATGAGAAGGGTTTGCGATGCTGGTTAGCATGGTTACCGCGTGGCTGATTTCACCATGTCCCATATCATTTCTTATTTAGATTAACATTGGGAGTATCGCAGTCAGGTCTGGGAATTCTCTGGAAATCCTTCTCCTTCTTTGCAGCAGCAGGTCTGTTGAGTCTAGTGTCTGAGGAGCGGGCTGTTTCGGCTGCAAAGAGAGAGACAAACGTCTCTTCTGTTTTCTCTGAACTGGAACTGAGTGTTTTATTTCTTAACATAACTGGGTCAATGTTAGAAAAGTGAGGACAATTCTCCAGAGTGTGGGTGTTTCAGCCAGTCTTCACACAGTTAAGTATTACCAGAGGGCTAGTTCACAAAACCTAGATAGCGGATTAAACCAGGATTTCCCAGTTATCCTGGCTTAATTTAGCCTTGATTTGGTTTCATGTAAGCAGAGGCACCTAATGGTATCATGGCAGACGTTGTGGTATCAGTAAATATTGTGTCATTGTCCAAAGAATCAATATAGTATTGTGATCAAATGTGTTACACCCCTACTCCAGACCAGACTCACAGCCAGGATTTATTTATCCTGGTCCCGTTTCTGTTCACTCAGCAGTGTTTTTTTTTTTTTAACTTAAATACAATCCTCCCAAATTATAGTCCCAGTTCATTGGACCAGTTACTTTATAGTGTACATTCATGAAACAACAGGGAGAGGACACATCTTTTTTCACCTTATATTTTGCTGGGGGAAATAATGGATGAATACTTGTTTATGTTTACGGTGAGCACTGAATGTATCACATTATTATCAACATAGTTTTCTAGATTTCAGAGTCCAATTTCTTCAATGTTTTTCTTTTCTATATTCATATACACGAGGAAGCAAAGCATATAATATGTGGCCGCTGTAATAAAACAGCGAGAAAAGGTGCGGCAAACATAGAGGACCGACTGAATGATAAAATATAAAAATATAAATTTAAGAACCACTGCTCTTAAGTGAAAGTATTCAAGGAGTTACTTGCCATTTGCACAAACATACACTTTTCCTTAAAAACAAGCTATGGAAGTTAATTTTACTAAGGAACATTATGTTTAACCCATATGAGAGAGAAAGAGAGAGGAATAGATAAATATATTTGCCACTTCCTTGAATTATATGATTATGAAGTTAAGTTCAGAGCATTTGTCAGTAAATGTATATTTTTAAGCGTCTTACACATTCAGTAAGTCTGCTATTATCTGCCACACGTTCTCTCTCTGACCTAGTCTCTCTTCCTCAGACTACAACTACAGAAGAACTGGCTGCTACAAATATTCTCCACCTCATCCACACTTCCTTCCTGTTTGGAGCCAGGATTGCAGTGTTTCTGATCCATTCATTTTACCTCTGCTTACTATCTTGCCATCACATCTCACTAACTAATTATTGATGTAATCACACTCAGTTGACAAATGTAACTATGTAGCAAGCTGATATCCAAACAAAAATAATACACCTATTTATAACATTTATTAAAATATATCAGAGATTCCATCTGAGGGAGCTTGCGTACCACCCGTTTGAGAACCAGTGGCCTAGAGATATCAGTAGGTGGTTTGGTTTAAAAATGTCAAAGTTTATAGGACTCAGTAACAGTGCAACAGTGTGGCGTTTGTTTTTTTTCAGTCGCATCTTTATCTCATCTCCTACCTGTTGAGCAAGGTGGGGAATACACTCCTCGATGTGTTGAACTACACTTAATGCTGTGTTTATGGCTCTATCAGCCTCCTGCTTTCTTTCTGTCTGCATCGTGCTGAGAGGGGTATGACCTGACAGCCGCAACAGCTGATCAGACAGCAACTATGTTTATACACTAAAATACAAATAGAGAGAGAGTGTGTGTGTGTGTGTGTGTGTGTGAGTGTGTGAGAAACAGATGATATTCCTCAGCTGATCTCCAAGGTGTGAAACAATGTACGGATGGAAGAATTGAAGAAATAAAAGGTTGAGCCTATAACCTTCTCCTGGGGGCTTAATTAATGATTTATAGTGACAAAAGAACTGACGCTAATTCCTTTGCCTTTGTTTGCATTCATTACTCATCTGTGTAAGACACAAGCTCTTAATCCATTTCTTGGCCTTTTTTTGGTTTTATTCTTTTTTTATTACTTTTTAAACTTCTTTAATACTTTTCTATTCTCAGCAGCACTGATCCTTAATAATGATATGCTTAAAAATATAACATGCATATTGCCATAGCAATACTGTGTGTGTTAAATACAGTGTTTCCACTGTTTGGTACGGCTCTGCTCGACCCACTTTTTTTGGAACAATTACTTTTCTCTGTTTGTTTTTTCCACTGCGGATAGTAACCTGTCAGTTTAGGCGGGATTCTCAGCTAATGGCCATAGCTTAAAATGTTGTCAAATGTACTGCATAGTTTTACACGCTGCAAAAAAATGCAGGTCAAGTTATATAAAAATTGTGTTTTGTGGCAACCTCTAGCCTCTTACCCGTGGCCACTACTGACGATTCTCTCTGACCAATCAGTAGTCTGCAGTGCTTTAACTCACCTTCTAGTATCCACTCAGCTTGCTTGGAACCCTGACCGAGGTGGTGCCTAAAAAGTACCAGGTACTTTGTGTGACCAGCCAGACCCACATCAATATGTTGCGTCGGGGAACCCCCCATTGGCAGGGCTCAATCTGATGGGCGGTATAAACAGTTGTCTTTCAAATTCGCTCTGCGTGCAGTACGACAGCGCTACAATTAGGGGTGCAAGATATATTGACTCAATATTGTTATCGCAATATATTGAAAGTGTCGCAATAAGTATGCAATATTTTGTAATATTGTGGAGCACTGCGTCTGTGGAAAAAGTTAAGTTGACCTGTACCATGTAGTGGAAAAGTGACAAAAGCTGCAGCTAATGTTCTGTTGATCAACTTCTTCTGTATCGAGATAAAAACTGAAAGGAGAAAGTAGCATTGTGGCACCACCAGTGGTGGTGAACGTCCTGTGTTGATAGGCTACTCCTCGTGGAGCTCACCCCAGGTTAGCCTTCATCTCAGAATCCTATCACAGAAGAGTTCAGGCTGGTCTGTTTAAATCTTATAATGAGACTTCTCAAACCCTTTTTGTCAACAGTTTAGTGAGTGTTCTAAATCAGAGCACAAGGTGTATTAAACTGCTGCCATAGCAGCGGTGCTGTCGGCTAAACTGACAACAAACCTTTAAAAACTATTTGAACTAGGGCTGAACGATATTGTGTTTTAGCATCAACATCGCGCTGAGCGCATGCGCGATAGTCACATCGCAGGACGTTGCAATTTTTACGCTAAAATTGATAGAAAAGTAAACTTTCACCGTTCTCCTTTTTACATGATTATTACCTTCCGACCCTAACCCCTTTAAAACAGGTAGCCATGTGGGCAACGTGTGTATGTGACGTTAGTCCGACAGGGGTTATTGTTATGGGAAGTGAGGCTCTCCATGTGAAGAAAAGTACCGTAGGCAGCAGCTGCCGCTGACACAGTGATGCGCATAGTTTTGATGGGTAGTCAGTGTTTTATGTCCGCTGCAAATACAAACTAAATCACCTGATTTAATGCAACATAATTACGTCTCCCGGCCATTTCCCCCCGCAGAAAGCTGCTACTAGCCAGGCTAAAGCTAATATAGTTAGCCTAAAGAAACAAGCAGAAAGCTAACCAGCCAGGCTAAAGCTAATATAGTTAGCCTAAAGAAACAAGCAGAAAGCTAACCAGCCAGGCTAAAGCTAATATAGTTAGCCTAAAGAAACAAGCAGAAAGCTAACAGCCAGGCTAAAGCTAATATAGTTAGCCTAAAGAAACAAGCAGAAAGCTAACAGCCAGGCTAAAGCTAATATAGTTAGCCTAAAGAAACAAGCAGAAAGCTAACCAGCCAGGCTAAAGCTAATATAGTTAGCCTAAAGAAACAAGCAGAAAGCTGCTACTAGCCAGGCTAAAGCTAATATAGTTAGCCTAAAGAAACAAGGGGTCCGTCCGTCCCAACTAACTGTACGGTTCGGAGCCGCGACACTGGAAACGTAACACTAATCTACTACAGAAGTCTGTGCCTGCTCTAACGTCATTTCCACCGATTTAATTGTTCTTGGATACACAGAGTTTGTTGCTAGTGCGCGTGACATGCAGGTCTGATCAATGATCAAGCTAACAAGTTGGCCCCTAGTCGACCACAACCTGGAATTTAGAAGAAGCATGCAGTCATTGTCTACATGTTAGCCTGGGTTGATTATTATATGAATACAATGGTGTCATGCTAGTCAACCAGCGTATTTCTACCTAATTTCCCTTCAAAACCACTTCAGAAGAATAACGTAACGTTGCTTTGGTTGTAAAGCATTCAAGTTTAACAAAGAATGGTTCACATTAGAAAATCATTTTTAATTTTTCTTCTTCTATGTAGATGCACTCCCTACAAAATCACCGCAGTAGTCGAGAATTATTTATTATTTCCAAATAGAACTATTTATGTCATCTTTTAAAAATTACTTTTTCTTTTTTCATATCGCAATATATATTGCAAGGGGAAAAAATATTACGATGTCAGATTTTTCCAATATCGTGCAGGCCTAATTTGAACGCAGCGTGTCTACTTCCTTTGATAACTCACCCTGAACCAAAACATGCTAACATACTGTTTATGGCTTTATGGAGTCCATCTCAGGGACCGTCATTCTAGTGATTCTTTGTGGTCAGCTGTACAGGTTCTGTTGTTTTCTATCCAGCCAGATACCTGTGCTACACAGAAAGCTTAAGCTGTTTTAAATGAGGGTATGCACTGGCTCGTGGTGGAAAAACTATCCTTCACTTAATTCAAGAGGGCACTTTTAAATTAGCTTCATTAGTAGGGAACCCCCCCCCCCCCAAATTCTTACTAGTACAAATCACGTCACGTTTCCCATTCATGTGTATGGGGCTTTCAATTTCAGATATCTACAACATCATTCCTCATATCCACAATGAACATTCCAGATATCCACAATAGAATTATTACTCCCATTTCAGATATCTGGACGAATACAGTTAGGCCTAAGAAATCTCCTGCTGCTTTTTACCTGGCTAGATACGATAACACAGGCTTTTCCGGTGTTTTGCTGTTACAGATTATTTATGATAATCACACAGAAAATGTAAGAAACATTTAAAAGTTCCTTGTAGCTACTTTTAAGCACAATAGTAAATGTACTTGGTGAAAACAATACTTTTCATGTAAAATTAACATGTAACAGCATGTAACTTAAACAAAGACGCTCATTGCGAAGCATGATCAAACTAATGTGCAACATAGTGGAGTTGAGGAGTTCACTTGTATGTTAATTAGAATGAAATAGTCCATTTGGAATTAGGTCAGTCATTGCATTTTACCAGTGTCAAGTTCTTAAACTACATGTCCCATGATCCCTTCTGCTTTGTAAAAGGGTGTTACTACTGGTCCTATTGCACAGTAAACTTGTTTTCATGTGTGATGTGAAGACATTGAACCACATTTTCCTTCAAATCTGATACAAATGTAAACAGCAGCAACGTTGTAGTGATGGTCCCAGCTGTCATGGTAATTCTAGTAATGTCCGAAGTTCATCATGACGTTGCTAACACATTCATCACTTCATTTCAGCCATAACTGTAATGTTTAAAGATATATAGATCTGTCGTCTCTGCTGTGCTATTTTCTGCCCTGTGTTGCTTCGCTAGCGTCTTCGAACCAAATTTAACATTATGAAGAGCAACATCTCACCGCCGGTCGGACTAGTTTAGGTGGTGTCATTTCCTTTTTAGTCTGTGGCCCAACAAATAAATAAGGTATCCAAGCTAATGTTGGTGAAAGTGTTGACATATAAACATGCATTTTAAATGAATAAGATGAGAGTATATCCTGATGTTCCTTGTCCTTGTTTGCTCAGTGTGGTTAAATTGTTTGTAGGGGGGATGTTATTGTCAACAAACGTTGTGACCGGGTCAGTAGGATCCAGTGGAAAGTGAAGGCATCAGTTTCTCTGGTGCAAACAGTCTGAAGCTCCAGATAATGAAGGAAGCACTGTGTGGTTTTTTGGGACTAATAATAGTTGCTATCTATACAGTGGTGTCAAGGACATGTGATGGCTGCTTCCCCTTTCCTTCACTGGCTCCAACCAGAGCAAAGAGGAGGGTTGGCCAGGGCAACAAAAGCACAACCTCATTGTAGCAGCTGAGACCTGGTCGACCACTTTGGGAACACAGCATGAGCACATATGGACAAAAGAAACATGCTAAATGAACATATGTGTTTTTTTAAAGCTGATTTGAAATGACATTGTAATGATTTAACAATTCTTCCTTATGAAATCCAATCGCGGCACGACTGTCTTGGATCGCAATAGACAGAATTTTAAACAATGCCATTACCCGTTTCAGCCACCAAGGGGGGGGGAGCAGTGCTTCCCCGGCCCCCCTGCAAACTCTTCATATACCTGGGACAGTCATGGAGTCACAGGACAGTGTCTAACTGTCACAGGACAGTGACTAGGTGTCACAGGACAGTGTCTGGGAGTCACAGGACAGTGTCTGGGAGTCACAGGACAGTGTCTGGGTGTCACAGGGCAGTGTCTGGGTGTCACAGGACAGTGTCTGGGAGTCACAGGACAGTGTCTGGGTGTCACAGGACAGTGTCTGGGAGTCACAGGACAGTGTCTGGGTGTCACAGGACAGTGTCTGGGTGTCACAGGATAGTGTCTGGGTTTCCTGGGTTTGGCAGGACAGTGTCTGGGAGTCACAGGACAGTGTCTGGGTGTCACAGGACAGTGTCTGATTGTCCTGCGTTTGACAGGACAGTGTCTGGATGTCACAGGTCAGTGTCTGTTACAGGACAGTGTCTAGGTGTCATAGGACAGTGTCTAGGTGTCTGGTAGTCACACGACAGTGTCTGGGAGTCACAGGACAGTGTCTGGGAGTCGACTGTGTCTGGGAGTCACAGGACAGTGTCTGGGAGTCGACTGTGTCTGGGAGTCACAGGACAGTGTCTGGGAGTCGACTGTGTCTGGGAGTCACAGGACAGTGTCTGGGAGCCACAGGAAAGTGTCTGGGTGTCACAGGACAGTGTCTGTCACAGGACAGTGTCTGGGAGTCACATGACAGTGTCTGAGTGTCACAGGACAGTGTCTGGGAGTCAAAGGACAGTGTCTGGGTGTCCTGGGTTTGACAGGACAGTGTCTGGGAGTCATAGGACAGTGTCTGGGTGTCACAGGACAGTGTCTGTCACAGGACAGTGTCTGTGTGTCACAGGACAGTGTCTGGCAGTGACGGGACAGTGTCTGGCAGTGACGGGACAGTGTCTGACTGTCCTGGGACAGTCATGGAGTCACAGGACAGTGTCTGACTGTCCCGGGACACTCTTCAGGACACTACTAACAGGACAGGACAGTTTTTGCTGCCACTGCTGTTGACAATAGCCCTATATGAAATCATACTGCTATCGAGACTAGATAGATAGGATAGATAGATAGATAGATAGATAGATAGATAGATACTTAATTCATCCCGAAGGAAATTTTAGGCATCCAGTAGCAGCCATAACACAACATACACAACATACAGTACATATACAAACAATGGATCATATAAAGTTATGTCTAAAAATGGATACGTGTAGGAACCACAGACATGATTTAAGAGCACAGTGTGTGTGCGTAGACCATAGGTATATAGTAGGGGTGGTTCTGCTCACCAAACCCACGGTTCGGTTTGTATCACGGTTTTAACGGTCACGGTTTTACAGTTCTGTACGGCTCTTGTTGTTGTTTTTCTTTTAGCCTTTGAGAATTTTAAGAATGTTCCCACACACCAGACTTACACGACACTGGCGCAGCCTTCTTATCTCTCCCACTCGGCAATTCTACATGTGGCTTGACCTGCAGCACTCCATACTCCACCGTTCTCCTAATACATCCATGCACGCCACTTGAGGAGCGGTTGGCTCGGCTCGCTGCCTCTCAAAATCTGACGGAAATCTATTAAACTGACCTTTGTCGATCAAAATACCAGACAGATTCAGCAACTGTATGGCCTATTTCTCCGTAAAATGTTTTCAGAAACATGTTTCTATTTTCGTAAAATACAAGATCGTATTAAGAACGAGGCGCCATGACAGTCTGTTTTAAAATTCGGGAGCAGCAAGACCCATGTGACGCATTCGTCCAATCAGCTGCCATGTGTTGCATTTGTCACGCTCATTTCCCGGTATGTGTTTTAACATAAGTGTGGAAAGTGGGCACTACGGCAGTAAGTGGTTATTCCCATCAGCTGAGTACTGACAACCCGCGCGACGCTCACACGCTCCGAACCGAGACACACAAACCGAACGCTTTGTTCCACCCATAGTATATAGACTAGCCTCTTCACCAAATCAACAAATCATTCAAAACATAGACATCGACAAAACATAGATACTGACTGGCTACCGAGAGCACCGCTCTGTGGCTCGTCAACCCTATGAGCCCGAGCTCATTGGAAATGACAAAAAACGGCATCTTTCACCATAACACCAAACATACTGTTTTGTGCAGGTAGAAGCCAATACTCACTCTTCTGCCTTTAATCTGCTGATTAAAGGGTTTAAAGGTTGTATCTGGTTAGAAAACACTGGTGAACATCTGACCTACACAATTGTGAATATGGTCGTAATTTTTCTGTATCAGAGCCACTAAAATGCTAGTCTGGCTTACTGGATGTACAGCGTGGGTATAAGACTGACATTTGCCGCATAGAGACATCCGCTGTCTATTGTGCATGGGCACCATCGCTGCATCCCGGGCTTAGCCCCGCCAAAGACTATTGTGATTGGTTAAAAGAAATAAAAACAACAATAACAAGCAACAACAAAACTCTAATCCTGACTGTTGGTGATTCCTGTAGAACATTTGTGGTAATTATTGAGCAGCGATTGTTCTTGTGTTGCCTGGTAGCTAGTCTTAGTATTATAGTACAGTAAAATGTAAGTCACGATTCTTCAACGATCAGTTGTCCGAGTTGGAAAGTATGACCCAGGGTAAATGCAGGTACTGCTCCATCACACTGAACCTAACTTCATGATCATTTTTACAGCATGAGAGCAATACCCAAATGTAATCTGCGATGTCCCCAGATGAACGCTGCTGTCTCATTCAGGGAGAATCAGATACGCAGAGCTGTCTTGACTTGGAAATGACTCGGATAAACCAGGCTTGTCTGTGCTCTTATCAGCACCGTAGTGGGCTGGGAAATGGTATGTTTAGGTAAACAGATGGATGAATGCAACCTCTGTGTTTGTGTGTGTGTGTGTTCTCTGTCCTCCATTGGCAGCAACAGAGACAATTTGTCCCAAGAGCCATGAGAGGACGTGTAGGAGGAGGAGGAGGAGAGACTCCAGAAGAGTGCTGTCCTGTGCGCCTGCGGGTCTGACAGTCTGTCTGTGTCTGTTGAAGGAGGGACAGCTTAATTGGGGTTGCCCCCTCTATCAGGACTCAATCATCTCTGCTATCTCAAAGAGCCCCTTATTCTGTCATTATAAAAACCCTAAATTGACAGGAATTGGTAGGACTCTGGTGTGTGTGTGTGTGTGTGTGTGTGTGTGTGTGTGTGTGTGTGTGTCTGTCTGTGTGTCCTACCCTCCCTCTGACCCTAACCCTATCATAAGCTAGTGTGTATGTGTAAGTTAGCAACGGTTCAGCTGTGCCAGGGGTGATGTGAGGGCCAAGCTTTGGGTGAAGCAGCGGACACACTGCAGGAAAACAATAGAGGCAAAAATCAACTTTACGTTTACTGAGGAGGCTTTGGCAGAATAACCAGCTGTAGCTTAAACACCAGTGCCTGCTAAGTAATGTGTGTCAACCTTCCTGTGACCTGCGTATGGGTAACCCAGGCCTTTTTATTTTATTTTAAATTACACAAGCTGCATGGTCGAAGCTTCTTTTTATTTAATTTTTTTTATAAATCCAACATTGAATGTATTCAACATTAGGGCTACAACTAACAATCATTTCTATTATCAAATAATCTGCAGATTATTTTCTCAGTTAACGATTAACGGGTGGGTCTATAAAATGTCAGAAAGTGAAAGTGTCCTTTACAGTTGCTTAAATGTCTTGTTTTGTCAGTCCTCAAACTCAAAGATATTCAGTTAAATATGATAGAGATGGAGGAAATCTTCAGCCTGAGAGGCTAAAAACCTTTCTGCTATTTTTGCATTAAAAATTACATAAAGGATTACTTTATTATCGGTGAGTGTCGGTGATTATTATTCTGTTGATCAATTAGTCGGCTAATCATCGCAACTCTATCTGTCTTCTAATCCCCAAAAAAGTTCAGCACAGCTGGTTGGCTCAGTTCAGGGAAGACTCGCTGTTATCGAGTGCCGTTGAAGACAGATGAAATATTATTGTGATTTTATTAATTCACATTATAACCCGTCATATTTGCATGGATTATGTTTAGAATCTACACATCCAGCCCCTTCAAATTTGTAACACAATGCATCTTTATTACTGCCGTCAGCATGCTGAAAAAGTAGCACTGTCGCGTCTTATTTTTGATGATTAAATCTCTGGGTAATGTATATAAACCAACAACAATAAAGTAACAATTAACAATGTCAATGCACCATATAAGATACTGTAATGGAAATCTATCATGTGCTCTAACAGGAGATGACAGCTGCAGTAGAGATGCTTGTAACTGCAGCCCAGAACAGAAACAAATAGTCAAGTCATTTCTTGACAGAAAAATAATTGATAACCTTTTTTGATTATTATTTTATCGTTAAAGTTAGTTTTTTTTCTAGTGTTACTGTCCTGGATTGGAATCATTTTCAATAGCCCCTTTCACACAGTCTCTGAGCCGGATCAATCTAGTCTATATCTACGGCATTCCACTTCCAGCATTGCTTCATTGCCGTCAGAAATTCAAACATAGATATATTTGGGTCAGATATACTGTACATCCCTGTCCTCTGTCTCTGTGTTGGTGTTCTAACCTGCGGCGGATTTCTGAGGACTATGGTTACCTGGTCCTCAGATCTCTGCAGGGTAAATCCAGACATCTAGCTAGACTATCTGTCCAATCTGAGGACTATGGTTACCTGGTCCTCAGATCTCTGCAGGGTAAATCCAGACAGCTAGCTAGAATATCTGTCCAATCTGAGGACTATGGTTACCTGGTCCTCAGATCTCTGCAGGGTAAATCCAGACAGCTAGCTAGACTATCTGTCCAATCTGAGGACTATGGTTACCTGGTCCTCAGATCTCTGCAGGGTAAATCCAGACAGCTAGCTAGACTATCTGTCCAATCTGAGGACTATGGTTACCTGCTCCTCAGATCTCTGCAGGATAAATCCAGACAGCTAGCTAGACTATCTGTCCAATCAGAGTTTTCTGTTAAACTAACTACTAACTAACTAACTAAAACTACTTCTGAACGTACACATGTTCCACCAAAACAACTTCTTTCCTGTGACTATTTAGCAGAGGCACCGAGGCTTTGTCCGGAGCTTAGTCCCGCCCATGACGATTGTGATTGGTTTAAAGAAATGCCAATAAACCAGAGCACGTTTTTCTCCCATCCCAGAATACTATGTGGAGTAGACAGACCTTCCTCCGCAGCGCTGTGGAGGAAGGTCTGGAAAAGCGAGACTAACGTTTATTTCAGGTATTAAACAGGGACAATGCACACTAATATAACAATTAATAAATGTGCCAGGAGGCTAATTAATCCCAATGCAATACAAGTTGATTATTATTGACTCCAACCTGCGGCCCTTTGCTGCATGGCATTCCCCCTATTTCTCTCCCCTTTCATGTCTTCTGCTGTCCTGTGAAAATCAAGCCCTAAAAATGCCCTAAAAATGCCCAAAAAATAATCTTTAAAAAAACAAGTGTATTTCAAATCTGAGATCACTTGTAGTCTCTCCCCCGCTGCACTTACAGCTGGTTCTGCATGACATTTAGATTTACTAAAACAATTTCTCCTCAAAAACACACAGTACATACAGTTGTGTTAAGCCTTAACATGCTATTTAAGATCACTGGTGGATGTCCTTCACGGCAGCGCTGTGGAGTCTCTGTGTGGAAGAGTCTAGTTACTGTTGTCCAACTTGAGATCTGAGACACGATATTTCTTTTGGCTTGTTAAAGGATGATTCTTTCCAGTCCACTTCCTCTAGTTTTTTTCTTGTTTGGCATTTATTTCCTCAGTGACACCGTTCCGTCAGGCAGTAGAAACTCGTTAGCTCCATGACGTTCAGTGGTCGTACATGATGATCATACCTTCTTTGTGTCAGCAGCAGGGTATCTTGGAAAGCTGCTGCTGTTGAGTTGCTTGCACTTTAGATTGAGTATGTGTGTTTGGACACGGATGGACATGCTCTCACACACACACAAACACACACACCTAGCCGTTGTCTTTGTTTGGTGGATCTGGGAAATTGTTAGATGTCTTGAAGCACAATGGAGGTGAACCCCCCCCCCCTCTGTTTAAGAGTGTGTTGCTGCGGAATGGGCAACGGAGTGAGCGTCTGGATTTGCGGTGTGTGTGTGTGTGTGTGTGTGTGTGTGTGTGTGTGTGGGTGTGTACACAGCGAAATCTCTTGCTGAGCAGCTGTATGTTTTTGACCGGTGGTGTAATTATGTTACTGAGAGTCCAGAGAGAGAGAGAGAGAGAGAGTGTGTGTGTTTGTGTGTATATGGGGGGGGGGTCATACCACTAAATAATCATATTTGAAACAGTAGTTATGTATGAAGTATAACCCAGATCTCACAGGTCCAATCTGTGCTTGTATCCATCTGGTACATACACCAAAGAACTCTTCTGACCCATCATCCTGTCCATGCGTGTCTCTCTAGGATGAGCATGGCTGCCTGCTCTCCTCCATGAACGTATTAACATTACATAGTGTTTCCTCTGTAATTGTTTTGTGGCAGTGGGGGTAGGGTCGTTTTTGGTATTTGTTCCACGTCCATCCCTGTTGGTATTAATTATGGTGTCTGTGCTATAAGTGGTTGAAACACTAATATTCACCAGCTGCAACAGCGACACTGGTATTATTTTAACCGCTCGCGTGCGTGCGCACATGCGTGCGTGCGTGTGAGAAACCTATAATTGTGGGACCACAAAGATGTTTGTGATTACTTTGCCAGGTGTTTATGTCTGTCTGTGGCCAGATAGGGGA